>JBBUKS010012702.1:0-12177 GCA_038050645.1 Hedychium gardnerianum | reverse complement strand
GAGTTCTGTTAGCTTGCACACCTTATCTTGTATAATCATGGACACCTACTGAAGTGGCCACCTGCACATCATTGATCAAAATATGTGTGATATGATTAGTGATCAGGATTATATCACCTCAACAGATGCATATGATTGTACAAGATAATATGTATAGATTATAAAGTCTTATATATATATATATTTAAATATATAAAGAAAAAATAATAAAAATAGTACAACCACCGAAACCCTCTCCCATCCATATTCACATCTTAAATGTTACGGGACCCATCTTAAATTGTTGACCCTCAATAATTTAAATAGAACATCGAAATAGAAACAATTGAATTAAATAAGACATGGAAAAGGACAAAATAAAGACATGACTAATAAAGTGGCTCCTTAATTTAGGGAATTGAGCTCGCTACCGGGCAGACACAAGGGGCACTCCAAACTTGACTGTTTTTTGGAAACAAGAAACAACACTTAGATCACACGGCCCCTCTTCTTATTCTTTTGGAAATACAAAATATTCATAAAATTAACTTAATTATGAATGTTTTAGAAATATATAAAATTACAATATAATCGGAAATTTATCATAATTTTTACAATTAATTAATGTCTAATATTTTTGTTACTGAAATTGGTCAAAATCTAATTCAACCGTAGTAGGTTGGGTTATGACCTGATATGATTGATCGATCGAATCATAATGTTGAAACAACAACCACCATCGCACCTAGCTTTGCTTATAGGGGGCCCCCCTCCTAATTAATTATTAGCACAAATGACATGTAATTAGAGAATGCCCCTACAAGACCTAAATATTCGATATTATCGCAATTTAAACAGGAACGCACCTCCACCTACACCTGCACTGACCTAAGCACAATAATGGAGATTCAATTTGTTAATTATTTTTTTTAAAGTAAATTAGTAGATACTTACTTATAAATTAATTAAGACACCTGTGATCCAGCGCACGAGAGGAAGATCCAACTATGATCACACGTCTAATCCCTATTCTAATTTTGTATTAGCCACTATTATGATCACTCGACTAGATCATATTATTGTCCTAGACCATGAGCCTAAGTGGAAGCTCGAGAGTTGACGCGGTCTTGTTGGCTCGAGTATTGTCTTATAGGTCTAACCATGAAGACATGAAGGTTAGATTCCTGATCAATAGGCCCATATACCCCTAAAGGGATCCTAAATTAAACATATATAACTTGAATGAGAACCGAACGTAGACCGATTCAATTAACTTGACCGCAATGAGATCTGAACCAAATCAGCTCAATCAGACAAGAACCGAAATAAATGCTTTGTACTTTGTAGTTATCAAGTCATTATATTAATGATGTACTAATATTGTTATTATTTTTTTAAAAAAAAAATTGTTGCTATCAACTATGTAAGCTTTTGGTCCGATTAATTAGGGATGATTAATTTAATTTTATGAAAAAAAAATATTAATCATAAGGATAAATCAAAAAAAGAGATTGATATTAACTATTAACGTTCTCGAATTTACTATTTATTAAAATTAAATTTTTTTATAATATATCATAACTAAATCTCAAACTCTATGGGCATGATTTATTATTGAAGGATCTTACCTGACACTAATATTGCTGCTAAATATTACCAAATTAATTTGTCCTCTATTACCAAATTAGTTAATAATTATCAGTAGATTATATTATTAGCCACCAAGTTTCGCTCCTTAAATCGATACTGCACCCCCACGTTCGTATCAAACAAATTAAGAGGGAGGGAGGAAGGAAGGAGAGAGTTCCGGCGATCGACCGGAGATCGGTGCAGTTTGATGGGAAACAGCCTTAGGTGCTGCTTGGCATGCGTCCTGCCCTGCGGGGCCTTCGATGTCGTCCGAATCGTCCACCTCAGTGGCCAGGTGGAGGAGCACAGCCGCCACATCAGCGGCGGGGAGGTCCTCGCGGCCAACCCCGGCCACATCCTCAGCGAGCCCTTCGGCGGCTCCCAGGGCGGCGGTGCCGTGCGACGCTGCATCTCGATCGTGTCTCCGGAGTCCCAGCTCCAGCGCGGCCACATTTACTTCCTCATCCCGGCTGCAACTGCTGCCTTGCATGATCATGAGAAGAAAATTCACACCAGAAATAGCAAGGTAACAAATCAAAATCATCATCATCATCAGCAGCAGCAGCAGCAGCAGGAGAGTCCCGCCGGGAAGAAGCTGAGCCACAACTGCCGCCGTCGGACTGGCCGCGTCGGAGTGTGGAGGCCGCACCTCGAGAGCATTTGTGAAGGCTTGTAACAGTTCTCTAGCACTTCAGTAATGGAAATTGAGCTCAAATATATCGATCGATACAGAGACCATCGATGTATGGAGTTGAACGCAGGGATAAAAAAGAAAAGAATTGAAAAGATATATGTAGTAATTAGATCGAGTTCTTGACACAAATTAAACATCTATCCAAAAGCTTCCTGTTGATCCACATTAATTGATTGTGTTAATTCTCAGCTCTGTCTTTAGCTTAATTACTGAGTACTCAGTTAAAAAATTTCAAGAATTAATGGATAAGAATTAGCTCTAAGAATTTATAGCTTCCTTCACCTTACACGCAGTCTATAAGATATCATATTTGATTCGAGAAAACGTGAGGTTGCAGGTTTTAATTCAAACAATTAATATCGAGACACTGTTTATTAGCTACAGGTTTACAGCTCAGGTGATGCATTCTTTAGTGGAACCTATTGACTGCAAACGCTTGGATCCATATCGAGACAGTACTGTTTACAGGATTGTTTATACAATCATGCTGAATATGATTCCAGAATATTTACTATTTAATTTTATGTAGCAGAGAGGCAGCTACGAGCAATGGAATTGAGGGAGCTATAGATTTATAATAATAAGAATTAATCAGTGCACGACTGAGGGGTCCTAGCTCCTGTGGTTAAAATATACAGCAATCATTGATTGGGGTCGATCTCTGGTTAATTAATGGTGAAGAGGTCAAGAATGATGAAGACTGAAACCGACTGCAAGACAAAACTGCATCTACTGGCCCTTGACAATGATGAAATGGTACCATCTTCTTGACCAAAAAATATATTAATTTTCCAAGAAGAAAATTTCAATATTTTTATAGTAGTTATTGATAGTTGTTATAATGGTATAATAGTATTCTTTATTTTCAACAGCAGTATTATTGTAGTAATTATGATTTATTGTTACAACATGTAATACAGTATTATTATAATATTGTAGTAGCTGCGTAAATAATTTTTATAATTGTATAATAGCTATTGAGTAGTTACTTTTAAAATAATTTTAATAATTTTGATGATAAAGAGTTTTTTTGATATAATTTTGTTACACTTATAGCAACTATCGATAGCAATAGCTGATACACAGTTATAACTAAATATTTTAAATATTATTATCAACTTGATTAAAATCATTTTAAAATAGTTATAACATTTATTTAAATAGTTATTACATAATTATAAAAGATATTAATTATTTACTACAATAATATTGTATATTAAGTGTTACATGTTGTACGAGACCGTTCATATAACGATTCCACATTATATAATCAGTCATAATTATTATAATATATAATATTAAAAATAAAAATATTATCGAAATAAAATATTTGATGGGATATTCTTTTTAGTATATATAGTTTTTAAAGTAACCTTTTACAATTTACATATAACATTATTTTTTACTTCAGCGCTATTACAATAGCCACGATAGCAATTACATATGTAGTTTTTTATAATTGTATAATAGCTATTAAGTAGTTATTATAACTATTTTAAAATAATTTTAATCAAATTGATAAAAAAATATTTTTGATATAATTTTAATTACATGTTGTACTTATAACAACTACTGATAGCAATAGCTAATAAATAGTTGTAACTAAATTTATTTTAAAATAATTATAAACTTGTACCATACTTACTATACCGTATTAAAAAAATATTAAGTATCTACTATAATATTATAATAGTATAGTATTTTTTACATATTATAATAATCCGTCGTAATTATTATAATAATATTTGAAAGTAAGAATATTTTGGAGATAATATATTAAGTGGGATGTTCGTTTTTATGTTTTTTTAAGAAAAAAAAGAGTACCTTTTCATCATTTACATATAATTTAGAGGGTGAAATGACAGAAGATGGTTCTGAAACTTGAATGGTTGACCAGGACAAACGATCCACTGCACAAAGTCGATAACACACTAGTGAGCAAGATAGCAACTTGCTTGAGGTCAAACGGCTAACAAACAATTCAACTACTCCATCATTTCAACTATCAACTGAAAATTTAACCAGGAAAATGACAAAGAATCGAGTCTGTTCTTAATTAATCAATTAGCAAGACCAATATATGTATCTGAACGTGTCAAACAAGTTTAGGAGATATTGAGTATTGCTGAGTTCAAGATGAAAACAAACAAACAAAAAAAGAAGAAGCAAACAACCGAATGCAAACAGCATAATTTAAAAGAAACAAGTCAGGTTCAGGGATAAGGAGGATTATACTGGCCATTTAATTGATGCAAACAACTCTACAATTGGTAAATTGTATCATTTTGTAGATAGTCTTAATTAGTTGAATGGATAAAAATAGAGAACATAATTAAGCTCATGGGCCAAGATTTATACAAATACCACTGACTATTTGTTAGTATAAATTTGAAGAAAGGATTTAACTTTGGTAAGTGTTAAAATAGCATGAATCTTTCATTTTAGTAGTGTGATTATGAGAAAGACAACTAATCATCTATAAATGAATTATATGTGTTCAAATGAATATAAAATTATGTGTTGCTAGAGACAGTTTCAAAGGCACTGTTTTTCTTTTTTACATTTTTCCTAGATCAACATCATCAACATGTGAAAAAAAGAGTAAGGATGATAAAAAGAATATTGTTCTTCCTTAACTTTGAGGAGTTTGGGGAGCAAATGAACAAACTAAAGATCAAACAAGATACGTGTAAATGTCCTTTGATTACTTCCCTCTCAATATCATGTAACTTTTTTTTCTTTCAGTCAGCAATCATATTTCAAAAAAAGATTATGAAGAAAGAAAACACCAAAGAGACTATCCACCAGTTCAAAGGCCTCTGCTTGCTCCTCTCATGTGGTAGTTTCCTTGACACATTCTCTTTTCTTTCTCGTTCCACTTCAAATATTTCTTCCACAAACCTTGTACAAGTATATACACACCGGCTTCTGCCTGAAAAATGTGAGCACTTTTCTGCTTGTTTGATCACCATCTTTGTGTTTTGTGGAGCAATCCACAGCCACATTCTTGAATCTGTAACAAAAAGCACATTCAAGCGACATCAGCAAGCTTTATCTTCTCTGGGGATTGGCTCTTCCAAGGACTTTGTTGTAGAGGTCGAGTGTGTCAGAGTGAGATGAGTCGAGGCACAGTGCTGCTTCACAGTCTCGCAAGGTGGCTTCTGTGTTATCCATCGAATCATGGAATGCAGCACGCAGGTGAAGGAGCTGGAGGTCCGGCTTGAATGCGATGGCCCGTGAGAGCTCTTTGATTGCTTCCTGGTTCTTGTTATCATCCATCAACACTGGAGAGTGAAGTTGGACTGTTATTAGTTACTAGTTGTTGAGCTGACCAAATGAAAAAGAAAAGCATCTAACGATTGGCTTTTCGCTTCAAGAATTTTCAAATTCATGCTAAACACAAGGCATTGTGAAATTAAGGAATGATCTTGATATCAATAAGGATGATCCTAGCACACAACGTATCCATCATTGATCGTGGATATATTACTTACGGATTTGGAGATGAACAGATTGAAGATCTTATTCATCAGAACAAAAAACAGATATGTGTAACTTACCAAAAAATGATAAAAATTGAGTCATGATGCTGATCATTTCACCTTCTGTGTCTATTAGTAGATACAAAACCATCACAAGAGTGAGCTTGAAAAATGAATCATGCCACGAGAAATTCAAAGCTAAACAAGGTTAATTCTCAGTAATGATTGAAGCTCTTGTATTCTTATTATGAATTTACTTCTCCTGCTATAAATAAAATCATATCTAAGCTTATATACGAAAAAATTGCTGAATGTAAACAATGTACCAGCGGCACGATATCTGTAAGGGTATGTCCTTAGAGGATCCAACTTTGTTGCCAAATTAAGATCACTCTTTGCCATGTCGCGATCACAGTATTCTGACCTTTTTTCATATGCGGAAGCATTGTTCTTCGCTTTTTCTATCAACTTAGTCATCTCATCGTAAGCAAACTTCTTTTGACTCTTTAGGTAATAAACCCGTGCCAAACCTTGGTGTGCACGAGTATGCTTTATACCGAGTGCTTTTAAGTAGCATGCTGCAGCTTCATCCAGCATATCACAGTCAACATATATGCTTCCCATATTATTGTGTGCCTAAAGACCATTTACTTAACTAATAGGTAAAAACTCACATAAAAGGAAAAAAAACACTCACCAAAGAGTTATCAGAAGGCTGTTAATACCTGACCCTTCCGAAGGTTATCGGAAGCGCAACTATTGGCTTGTTCCAGCAGTTGAATCACATGTGTTGAAGATGTGTGATCCAAGTTGGAATCTGCAAGAGCATATGCTTTTAGGAAAAAAGCTTCAAATGATCTCTGGATGGAAATGGATTCCTCTGACTTGGCAAGAGCTTCATCACGGTGACCAGTGTCGTACAAGATCCATCCTTCATAAACAAGTCTTTCGTGCTCGTGCGTTGAATGATTCCGAGCCAAACGCAAACTATGCATCGCTGCTTTCTGGCAATTCAATCTAAATATAACAGTTATTATCAGCATAGTTCCATTTTCTCAAGCAACAAGATTTGCATGTTTGTCGCAGTTATCTGGCATTTCAATTGTTTTGCATAAATTTTTTGCATTAAAACAAGATGCAACTATTAGGCAGTAAGTTACAACTACAAATTTTCAAGATTGCTTGTTTACTCACTCATGACTCAATTTTATTGAATCATATTGAGTTGCCTAATTCAAGCGATAGAAAAGTAAATAATCATATAGTGTATTCACTTTAGGCAAGCAAATCCATGTTTCTCAGTTTTGTAGCAGGTAACTTACTGACCCAGCAAGACACTGAGAACTGCAGGCCAAAATGGTTGCATCCAAATTAATATTAGTAGACTTATCCGAGCCGTAAAATCTAAAAGAAGTACCACCATCGCTTATGACTAAACAAGATATGTCACATTCCCCCACTTAAAATTTGACAGCCTCATCAAAAACCATGTATACCTCATTGCGACATGTGGAACTCAATGGATGCTTCATCGCTATAGTAGCTTAATTCTCTCACCTCATCAAGCAACGGAAGCACTCGTTCATATACTAATCGTCACGACAAAACCACAGTGATTCGGGCATATCATGTTAAAGTGACAGTCATCTGTTTATGTAACAACAAGTTAGTTTGCACAAACATCGCAAATAGTTGTGGCCTAACGAGTTGCTGCCATGTTACTAGAGCTTATAGACCCATCTGAGTTAGAGTGTCAACATCTGAAGACAGCATTCATTTAAGGGTATAAGCCTCCGTTACTTTAATTCCCTCATGGATCAATATGTGATGTCGGTACTACGAAATATTCCAGGTACTAAGAAAATTCAGGCATTCGTTGAAGTATCGATGTATCGCAACGAGACGATACATTGCCAATAAGTTCTTCCCTCAGACACAATACCAGCACATAACTTCTGCAGATAAATAAAACCACTGGGCAGGAAACACTAAGTTGCTATCAACATGATCAATTTACTAAACCTTTCATAATGATCATAAAAAAAATTAAATAATTAGAAGAACCTTAATTGCAATGTTTAATCTCTAAAGAAGATACTTCATAAGATGACTTGCTTACCTTAGCAACAGAAGTGATTGCCTGAATCTTAAACTGCTATTTGTAGGCTCTTTAGCCAGCATCTGGTGCACCACAGCAAGCGAGCCAATATCATCGACAGCGGACCACCGATCATAGAGCTGCATCCAGCAATCAGCCATGTCCCATTGCTTCACTTGTTGCTGGAGGATCTCAATAAATTGATCACCATGAAGCTTCCCATGAAACATCATGTAACCAGGGTCTAAAGTCATGAGTGCCCTCACATCCTGCAATGCCCCCTCATAGTCCTGGAGTGCGAGCAACAACCATGCCCGGAGCTCGAGGCAATCGGTTGAGACCTTGAACCCAATTATTTTGTTGATCTCTGCAACTGCAGCCCCGATCTTGTCCTCCTCCATTAAGGCAATGGCTCGGTACTTGTAAGGGTAAAGGAGGGTCGGATCGAGCTCGGTGGCTTGTTGTAGTTCGGTCATCTTCTCTTTGCCAAGGCTATAGATTGACTTCTCTTGGTGCATCCACCCTGCTGAAGGATCAGAGTCATTGATGACCTTGTCTACAAGCTTGTAGGCAGAGTACTTGTGCCCCTTCTTGAACTTAGCTCTTGCAACACCAACAAGGGAATAGACATGACCCTCAGAGACGGCGGCTTCAAACCATTTCAGGGCATCCTTGAACTCGCCCCTCTCGAGCATGACACACCCCAATTGATGCAAAGACAGCTGCTTTTGCCATCCTGGGGAGGCGCATTCTACTAGTCTCTCCAGCAACATCACAGTGGTGTTGGACTTCATGTCTTCCTCCATGGCTACCTGGCTGAGGAAGTGGTAGAGCAGGAATGAGGAATGGCCAGCGTTCGCCAATTTGTCCTTCCCTTCCTGGGTGCAGAGTAGTCTTGTGATATCGGGATCGGAGAGGGACTTCGGGAGCTCGCGGAGGAACATCTGGAGGCAGGCGGCGACGAGGAGGTAGGCCGTCTCCTCGAGGCCGTAGTCGACGAGGAGGAGGGCGTCGTCATGGGTGCGCACTAAAGACGCGAGCTTGGAGTCGCAGGCGTGCTTGAGGCCGTCACAGCAGAACTTGTTGGCGAAGGCGAGGAGCTCGAGGACGGTGTCTGGTGGGAACTCGTCGAGGCGGCCGCAGCGACTGAAGGTGGCGACGGCCTTCATGCCGCGGGCGGAGATGCCGTTGAGGGAAAAGCTGATATGATCGCGCTTGGCCTCTGCGAAGCTGCCGTAGAGCATGGTGGAGAGGGGCTTGGAGAGGAGGGCAATGTGGGAGCGGACGCAAGGGACCTCGTCGTCGGCGATGCAGAACCAGACGTCGGCGTCGTCTTCCTCCGGATCGTGGCGGCGGGGAACGGAGGAGGAGGAGGAGGGAGGGGAAGGATCGGGAGGCGTGCGGCGGCAGGGACAGAGGAGGTCGGAGGTGGAGAGGAGGGCGGCACGGGGGCATTCGAGGGAGGGGGAGGTGGGCGAGCAGGCGGAGAGTGGGGCCGGGGCGGGATGGAACTGGTCCTCGCGCCGCTCGTAGCGAAGCCAGGCGGAGAGGACGACGCGGTGGTGTGGATTAGGGGCGTGAAGGCGGGCGGAGCGGAGCGCCCGGCGGAGGAGCTTGGGGTCGGCGAGAGGGCGAAAGAGGGACCGCTGCTCGAGGTGGAGATCGCAGAGGAGCAGCAGGCGCCTCTCTGCCGGGTCGCCCACCGCATCGACCGCCGCGGACAGGCGGCGGAAGGAGTCCGATAGCGTGGCAACCGGATCAAGGGGGCGGAGAAAAGGATCAACAGCCGGTTCGATGTCCTCGATGGAAGGTAACCCGAACGGAAGAAGCGTATCAACGACCATGGACGGCGTGAAATGATGCCCGACGCCACCGGCGCCGCGTACCGACTTGGTGCGGATCGAGAAGGTGGAGGCGAGGCCGGACTTATCCACCGACGACGAGGAAGCAGAAGACGACGCCGCATTGCTGGGATTCAAGGCGTACACCTGCGCACTTTTGCACGCTTCCATCAGCTTCATGCTCCGAAGCGAGGTAAACAGATTATTCTGCATCTCCTCCTCCTCCTCGATCTCAAGATCAAAACTTTACCCCCAAAATCGATAGAATGAGCAAGAAAACATCAAAATATGTGGCCAAAATCAAAGCTTCTTAAAACGCCATGGTAAAAATTCCCTCTTTCTCTTTTCTCCTCGAGAAAGACGCCACCTTTTTTAGCAGCAGCAGCAGACGACGAAGAATGAATCATCAAGGGAAATGATGGTGGTCGGTGGTTAACGCTTGAATATATGATTCACTCACGCTTCGATTGATCAACCGCTGCGGAAGGAGGAGGAGGAGCGCGGAAGTCGGGGCTGCGGCCTCTCCACCCCCCGCATCGGGCGTTCCTCGGCTCGATGGATGGATTGGGAAAAAGAAAGGAAAGGAAAGGAAAGGAAAAGGTTGAGCTCAGCTCACCGGAGTCAAATAGAATGGGAATGGGAATGGCATTGGATTCGATGATGATGATTATGAGGATGATTAAAAAATTAAAATGGCGATTAGCTAACAATGTCGAAGAAAAGAAGGAGATGACGAGGATGATGATGATGGAAGAGCATACATAACTGTGATGGAGGACAGGAATGCAAAGATTTGTGTACGTGTTGGCCATTCCATTGACAGAGCTGTTTCCACTCGGATAACAGATGTCTGACGGGGGCAACGGGGCATGAACAGTTGCTCCCCGCCAGCACGGTTACGCCGGTCGGATTCGGGCTCGAACCTTAATCCGGTTCGGATGTACCATTTTGTCTAGATATAGACTGATTGAGCCGGTTAATTTTTCACTTGGGATTTGCTCAATTCGATAGAAAGGCATGCATGTGAGTTAAGGACGTGAAATATTTATGGCAGAGAATAAAAAAAACATTCTGTTTTTTTTTTAATATTAAAATAATATGTTATCAATAATTGTCTATCTAATATACCTTTTGTTCTCAGCCTATCTAATCACAAAAAGATAAATCATGTATCTAATCACCTTAAAGTTAGTCAAAGTTATTCTAAAATTAAAGCAACTTCAATCAAAGTAGTTATAAGATGGTGCGATTTTGATTAAAGCAGTTTCGAGAGGGTAAAGTTGCTCTAAATATGATGTATGAATTGGAGAATTTTAATATTGTTTTTATATTAAATATGATGTTTTGATATATAAATTGGAGATGTTTTAAGGGAGAATACATTTGAGTATTTTATAAATAAGATGTTGTTTTGATTTTATTTTTTTTATAAATAAGAATGAGAGGGGGTCGATCAAGTTTTTAGGTTTAGAAAAATTTATTGATAAATATAAAAAAAAATTAAAAAATTAATATATAATCAAAAAGGACAATATAATATGTAAATGTAGTTATGATTATTAGGAATATAATTAAATCTCATATTAAAAATAGATGAAAAAAATTATGAGTTTATAAGATAAAAAATATTTTCATTGATATGAGTCATTTTTAATAGAATCTAAAAATAAATTCATAAGTACTTGGGTCCAAAATTGATAATATCATATTATTGTGAAGATATGTTAATTATTTTGATCCTAACAATAAGTATCAAAGTCATGGTCTATGAAATAGTAGCCTTGAATGAAGGGGTCCCAAAGGAAGGAACTCTAAGTAAAAAGGTCCAATTAAGTCAAGGATGACTTTGAGTGATCAGATTTTTGAGAGAAGACTCGGACCATGAAAATAAAAAAGATCATAAGTTTATAAAATGCAAGATATCTCCATTGGAAATAGATCTTTTTGGGTAGAATTCAAAAATAAATCCATGAGACTTACAAAATTATTTGGAGCCTCCGAAAAACTTTAAAAGATATTTTTTGGGCTTAAAAATGGGTTGTTACGAGTTTCACTTGATAACAAATGTAGATCTTTAAACGGGTTTCGATTTAACACGTAGAACGTCTCATTCTGATATCTAAGTCAAAAATTATAACCTCCAGAAGCATACATTTAATATACTAACACCGCTGTGGTGCTAATTTTTAAAAATAAACATCACGGTCAAAACTAATTGATGGATCTAGAGAATTCTGATCAGACACATTTCTAGTGCTACAAGTTTCTAAAGTGCTCCGAAGTTTATATGCGCATGGACATACCGACTTGAAGTCATTAACAATAGTGATCAAAAAAATTTTGAAGTTTAGGACTATAAGATAATTGACACATATACATTGTTGGTGCAGGGAGCACCAAAATCAAACCTATGTTTTGATGTTGTCAAAGGATCAGAGTTAAGTCTTATTGTTA
>JBBUKS010012691.1:0-12177 GCA_038050645.1 Hedychium gardnerianum | reverse complement strand
TTTTTGAACATAAACACCAATCTTATAAAGAATCCTAAGCTTATGCACGATGACGATATACAAGTCATATCTTTAGCTCCACTAAAATCGTTTAGTTTTTTCCACTCGTTTTTTTTTTCCTTTCCCTTTCAATGATGCTAGGGTTAGCTAGATGAGTACAAACCGCCCATATGTGATCACATCATGTAGGCCCCCTCATCGAATATAATTGTTCCCTAGCTAACAATTAATGTTCAACAATATGTCCCACTCGATAAGTTAATGGCCATTTCCACGTAGGAATGACAACTTCGAAAGGCTTGTTAGGTAGACTCATGTGATGATAGTTATTATTTTTATTAAATATACTATTAATATTAAAATATTGTAATTTTTAAAGTATTATTTTTTTAATAATAAAAAAAAGTATAATCCTAAGATGTTTTATGTGCATTGATTGTGCAATAATAGTTATTGCTGAGTTGGACATGTGTGCTTTGATTGATTAATTTGTTGTCTCTGAATTCCATGCAAAATCCAAGGGGAGATTCCGTGACGAATGAGAATTCATCTCTTTTCTGACCTGGCGGCTAATGTATCATGTATCAATGTGAATCATGAAGAACATGCCATGTCACTCTCATGCTCCAAAAGCCAATTTGGTTCCTACTATAATTTTCATAGATTTGAAATTAGTTATCGAATCTAGACATAATATTTTCTTTTCATCCCACTAGAAGCCTGTAATAATACCCTAGTAATTGAAAATCGAATCATAATTATTTTAAAAACTACATAAATGCCTTGTAAGCATTAGAATTCAAACTCTAATTCTCTTGTACAATGACATAATATTTAATTATATCACTTGTTGACAAATTTGATCACTTATCCAAATGTTTTAATTAAAATATCTTGATGATTTTCTAATGGTCAAAATTAAAAAAAGTAAGATATGACTACATTTATAGAAGCATTAATCTTATATTATTGTTTTAACTTATTATTTTGAACACTAAAGGTTCCGTGATATATTTTTGTAAAAAATAATTATTAAAGTGTTTTGATTAAAATATCTTAACACTCTTATAATATTAGATTTCCAATTGTTAAATGATAATATTATTAAATGCGTAGAGCTTTTAGAATTTATTCAGGCTTTTAATTCTTATTTTATTTTTACGATGCTCATAGGAGTTCATTTATACTCTTATTTGTTAATTTTTGAAAAACTTAAAAACATTTGGAAAACTAGATATTCGTACAATGAAACATGAGTTCATAAGTTATATAAAATATTTGAAACTCCTCTTCCATGCACCGATCATTGTTCAGACCTAAATTAATTCTCGTGATTTATCTCTTCCGTGTTAATCTTAAGACGGACTGACGAGGACGCTGAAGGTGAACATTTCGTCTTGTGCCATCATAAAATATTCGAAACTACCGTAATTTTTTTTATATATAAATTGCCTCTTTTCCATCTCAACTTTCTTATTCCATTGTCATATTTTGCCCAATTACTCCGCAATTGAATAAGAATCAATACAAACGACAAGTGTTAGGCAAAATCCTCAAATTTTCAAATTGTCCTCTAAAACTGTGACATATGTATTTAATAAGATAATTATTTTCTTTATCAATTTGATAGTTATCTTTATGATATTATAAATCTTTCTTTTAAAAAAGACAATTAACATTATTTTTTTATAACGATGATCCTTCATTGGATGTTTATGGATCCTTTTCTCTACTCATTCATCCAAACTCAGATTGTGTGCCACTGAAAGAGACACAATGAGAGTTTAGTGAGTTGTATAAGTTTAGTTCTAGAACCAAGGCATCTTCTGTATGATATGGAGAAAATATTTTCTACTCTAACCCTGAGTAAGAAATAGCATGATATTATTGTAGAACTTGTATCTTATCAGCGATTGAATATCGCAGACTTTAGTCATTGTGTTCCTATCAGAAACTCACCTGTTTCATCTAAACATTTTGTTTCAAGATTCTTGAAAAGGTGGCAGAAGAATTCTGTAACTTGTATCAGTAGTCTCATAACAAGAAATAATACCATCTAGTTGCTACTTATACTTAATATTGCTGTCTGAGGTTTTGTTTTCATGTTTACATATATTGATATCTTGCATGCCCAAGGAACAAAAATTTCCACATGTAGTTCAAATGTGGAGATTGTTGGTTGATGTAACAATTGTTTGCAGCAAGTTGAAATCCATATCTACCATGCTAGTGCACAATGACAAGCCATGAGGATGGCAAGATTGTCGACATAGTGATAAAGGTAAAAGTCTGGCAGATATGCAAAGGTAAAGGCTAACTCTCAATCTATTTGCTTCTATGTTCCTGATCGTCATAAAATGCAGCATTTTGAACATACTAAAGAATTTATATAAAGTAAAATGGAGGGAAAAAATCAAAAGTTATTTTGATAATGACAAGTGCTTTGATTGACCAAAGAAACAAAATTGACAAATAGTACTTTCAAATTAGTGTAACAATAATAAATACACAAATTCCTATCTATAGATTAACTAATTCGCGAAGAAAGCACAAGGACAGTATCTCGATATTTGGAGGTTTGATGTTTTCAAGAACCAATACTTGATTCTCCGTTAAATAAAGCCTCCGATTGAAATCATGGAACACAGAGCAGCAAAAGAAAACTGCAGAAAATCCATGCAAGTCATAAAGATAACTTTTGATCGGATTAAAGAAAGGCGATGCTGGCATTCACTTGTGAACATGAGCAGAACCAACCTGGAAAGATAAGATGGGAGACGAGATCCTGAAGCTTTCAAACACAATTATGTGTTATCCTCGGGTAGAGTTGATATTGAGTTTCGATGTGGTCGGTGCTTTCTTTTTTTGAGTTTAGGCAGTGCTAATATCCAGGCAGGCACCTCACAATGAGAAATGGCCATCACGTTCGCTATGTTCCGCAGAAAAGGCTGATCTTCTTCAGTGTAGAATGTTATAGCTTCTCCAGATCTTCCAGCTCGACCAGACCGACCTGTAATTTGGAAGGGCAAGAAAGAAGATTGTAAATTTGAGAGTTGTAAAATGGTAAGCTCACAAGGGAGAGTTCGAAATTAGATAATCAACAGTAGCATTCAACATAGTTCTATAAGATTGGTCCATGGCACAATCAAGAAAAAGTAATCTTCCAGTGCTATAATTAAAACAAAAAAAGAAAAACTACGTACCAATTCTATGAATATAAGCAGCTGCAGATTCAGGAAAATCATAATTAATCACACAATTGATGCCCTTAAAATCCATCCCACGAGAAACGACATCTGTTGCTATCAAAACCCATGTCTTGCCTGATCTGAAGTTATTAACTGCATCTTCTCTCTATGGGAACAGAAGATTGTATGGTCAGAATTTAAAAACACAAAGCAAATTGTAAATCCAATGTATCGCAGAAGAAAATACTGATTCAAGCCAAATAGACAATCACATAGTAATTGGAAATGCTAACCTGCTGCTGGGAAAGGTCAGCATGAATAACATCAGCTCTTATATCGTCAAATGCTAATTCCATGTAAAGTTCCTTTGCTCTTTCTTTGCTTTGAACAAACACTAGTACAGGAGGATTCAAACTCTACCAGCAAAAAAAACATACAGGGTTAAGTACTGGAGGACTTAGGTAAGGCAATAGAGAAATGCATGTTTGCTTAACAGAGGAGTATTCAAAATGTGCCTCAGCTCCACCGAAAATATGAACAGTCGTACCTCCTGAAAACATTGACGAAGAGCAAGCAATTTTCCTTTCTCGCTGCCAGTAAAAACAAGTTTTTGCTTAATCAACTCAGAGGCAGAATTTCTGTCAGAAGTTCACAAAACATCAATGACTATGAAACCAGATATTTTATTGTTTAGATAATACTATTATTTGTCATACTTTCTACCAACATTCACTCGGACTGCATCAACCATGACTGTGCTTGCAAGTTTTTCAACAGATTCTGGCAAGGTTGCACTAAACAGTGAACGAACTACAGTGGTCTTTGAACAGGCTTTGACCACAGAATCAATTTGTTCCATAAAACCTAGCTCAAAAAGCTTATCAGCTTCATCCAAGACTAGATATTTAACCCTGCAAAAAGATTAAATAAATAAATAAATATGCAAAATTATGACAAATTATGGTACTTTATCCACTATTCCTTTCAATTTTCAAAGAGAGTAGCAGTGTGATAATGACAATCACAAGATGATTCTCCTGCTAACAAAAAAAAGCCAAGAAATTGTAGAATGCCAAACTACCAGTCCATTCAAATCCAATGATAAACCTTCCAATTTGTGCAGCACTTCCATGATTCTTATTAGACCTACTGTAAGCATTCAGTCCAATTGTAAGAAACAAATAGTTAAATTATTTCACAACTCAAAGATTGATGAAGTTTTTATCAAACACTGATACCAAGCTCACTTATCCTATTACATTCTCATAAATTACCCATATCCAAGATTTTAATGCAGTTGTGTATTTTGTTGCATTAACTCTGCATTCTGTTCAATAAGCTTCATGCTCTTATTTTGTACCCAAGCATTTTGTAGGAACACTATTTGAAGAAAATATCGATTGTTTATGTATCACTAAACTGCAATACTAGCATGAAACAGGATCATGATTCCTCACAATGTGGACCTGCACATGCTATGGTATCATTTTGAAAAAGCCCCATTAATCCATACTGAATCATTTGTGTGAATAGGAAATCATATGGCACAGAAACCACTTGGCAGACCATTCTTTGGTAACAACTCATTCACAACAAAAGGAAAAGAGATGTACATTTCATAGACCAATCAATAAGAAGACAAAGCAAATAACAGAAAAGAATTATATTCGGAGATATTAGTCGTTAGCATGGAGACAAGCAAATATGTCATTCCAGAAACAATCTCTACAACAAAAAAAGTAATTGCCACATACCATAATAACTTTTTTTCTTTTGTTAACTCAGTAAAAGAGTGCACTCTTATTGTTTTTACTTGGGACAAACAAGGAGTGAGTATTTTGATCATACCGGCTCAAATCAAGCTTTCTTTTACGAATAACAAAGTCCAATCGAAGGGGAGTAGATATGATTATATCACATGGCATCTTTTCAAAATTCCCACTTGTGGAAAGTTCCTTGGTCATCAACTTGATGTAAAATTTCCTCCCCTTGGCCAACTTCTTGCACTCTCTAGCAGTTTGAGCAGCTAATTCTCTAGTAGGGCAGAGTATAACAGCCTTCACACCATTTTTTGATCCTGGCTAAAGGCAATCAGGAAAACACAAAATAAGAAAGAAAAAAGATTGACTAATCAAATTTACACAGAAAATTACCTTAATTTTCATGAGAATTGGGCACAAAAACGCTAATGTCTTGCCAGAACCAGTGGGCGCACATGCAAAGCAATCCCTCTTCTGCAATAAGCAAGACATGAAATGTCAAACTTGAATTATGTAGCTAGAAGCAATAAGTATTGAAAGTAACAAACAACTTTTGCTTAAAAAAAGAAAAAGAGGATGCCAAGTTTAGAGCATACAGAAAGGAGAATTGGAATAGCCTGCCTCTGAATAGGTGTAGGCTCTCTGAAACCACGATCAGATAAGTTTTGCAATAAATAAGGTTTGCACTTATACCTGCACACAATGAAAAATGCAGGTTTTAGCAAATGAAGAAAATAAAGTTAATGCAAGTGGATGGAAGGACAATTAGAGTCCAATGCAAATATATACCAAATCAGTTAAGACTGGGTATGCACTATAGTATCAAGCTAAACTAGATCATGTACTTAAGTTATGCCATCATGTGCATAATGGCAAATAGAAATGCTACAGTTTCAAGCACTTGGTGGCTTGGGAACACCAATGCGTACAATATACTGTGACATAAATAGACTTCTTTGATTGGAAACTGAAGAAGTAAATAAGAAATTTCAGGAGGCGAAATTGCAATAACTTTCAAAACAAAAAAACTTCAGCAATCGAGGAACGGATTCCATTAGACCACCATCATCCATCACATATATGTGAAAGAAACAATAAACAAGAAATCCCACAAAATTTGGTTTAATTTACTTCTGGAACTAAGTTGCACTAACCAATTTTTAGCTGAAGCCTCAGTAATTTTTAACCAAGGTTTCATCTCCAACAAAGTTACTTACCAACCACATTGAAGTCTAATAAACACTTTTCTGTCACTCTTTTGAACAAGATTGATGGAAGGAGAACTTAGACATTAACTGCAAGGAAATTTTAGAAGATAGTTGAATACTTTTCTAGTTACTACATATGAACAAAAAATTCAATTAGAATTATTTTTTTACTAAGAAGTTTGATTTCTTAGCATGGTATTATTTAGGTATAATTGGAAGTAAAAGAGAGGCAGACATATTGGAATAAATGAGTGTTTCATCATATGCATCATCAACAATTCCAGCCTAATGCTGTTAGATTTTTTATGGTCAATAATTTCACTTAAATCTTAGCTCATTATTCATTAATATTATTTTGGCTCATAATTAGGAATTTTATAATTTACAGAACAAACTATCAAAATTTTTAGACCCATATAATCTATAATAATGATTTTTTAGTAAAGCAACACAACAACCTATACCAAACCTTAAAAGAACAATATTTCAGAAAATAGGAATCTTGCATTACTCTCAATGCTAGCGATGTTTCTATTTATGAGCTTTAAGCCATCAGTGTTAATTAGCAAAATAATAGAAAGATATCTGTGTTTCTAATGTTTGAGAGTCTTAAGTAATTAATGTCAATTAGAAAAAGACTAATGAAATCAATTGAATTTGTCGGTGTTTCAAATGTTTACATACCGACAAATTAAATACAAGTCATAAATTAGCTACTTAACATCATCTTCATAATCATTAATAGCCCTGAGCTTTTTGTGTTATGGTATATTTTTGTGGTTCAGTTGACTCCTGGTTCCTCATGTTCTAATTTCAAAGTACACATCAATCCACATCCAAATTCTGCAAAATCATCCACTTCGTTCTTTTCTATTTTGTGGTTATGAAATTTGCTATAATGCATATTTGTCATAGTTGGATACCTTGTGTTCTGCATATTGATACATGTTTCCATGAATTTGGGAGAAAGCTAATTTGCACTGATGTAGATACCCAATAGGAAACAATTTAAGCTGATTGGTGAGAACCAATCAAGAACACCAAAAATAATAACATGCATGTTATTGAAAACAGAAAAAAGTAAACGATGTTACAGGAGTTGATTTGAATGGTCTTGTTTTCACTTTGACATTTGGTTCTTTAAAACATAATCAATCTTTTGCATTGAAAAGGGCTCCTAACCTGACCAATCTAAATACAACCATGCATATTTATTCCATCAAGCTGAAGCAAAAAAAAAATCTAAGGTTGGACGAAAAACCTGTTTCCTGAATACAAACTTATTATAAAAGAAAATGGAGAACCAAAGAACTGAAAAAAGGGCTAAAGTAGCTTTTTTTAGACTTATGGATTTGTTCTTTCTTCCTGTTCTTTAGGAAACAGAATCATTCTACTTGAGTAACTATCATTCCACTACTATGGTCTTAGAGCATTTTCAATAACACCACAGTCACCAACTAGCAACGATAGCAGTGCCAGTATTCTACTTGAGTAATAATAATTCCAGTACTATTGTCTTAAAACATTTTCAATAATACCTTCTACTTGAGTAAATATCATTCCAATGCTATTGTTTACAACATTTTCAATAACATCAACTAGCAATGATAGAAGCACCAGTAACACATGACATTGTTTTAGACTGACAAATGTGATTAATGCTTCCTTCTGATGGATGGGCCTATCCACATGTTTTCAACAGGTTTGTTTAATATCATCAAAATATTGTTTTTGGTTTCAACATCACGATGTTTTCTTCTCAGAGGATCATAGTTCAATTTCTGTACTGTCCTATGTACTAATGATACACATGAAGACACAGTTAAGATACTAAACATTAAGTTTCTTCACTTATGAGTCCATATTATTTTTGTACTTGAGTGAATGCTCTACGAATGTGCTGTGCATTTAGAAAACAAGGGTTTTACATGACTTTTGTATTAAGTTGGATCTAGCAGGGTTATTACTTTGAACTTAGGTTTCTTACGGAGGAGCAAGAACAACTATATGGAATTCTTCAAGCTTGGGCGGTCCATGCTTGTCACCATCCTTTTCATCCAGTTTTATTGTCATCTATTTTTTTTTAGTAATCTAGATATCCAGCTCTTCAAACTCACTAGTGACCGGCCCGGTCCCACGGAAATTTCCTACCCGCCACCAGGGTAAATCGGGAAGCGCTAATGGAGACTCATCCAAGTGGCCAACGTTCTTAGGTTTGTTGTCCCACCGGAGGAAAATCCATACAGTACACCACAGCTGGGATTCGAACCTATGCCACATTAACCACTTGGAGGGCCTAACCGTTGAATCTTTATTGCCATATATCAAATGATCGTTGGAGAGTACATCAGATTCATTATTTTTAATCAAGCATCTACGTTTTTTAATAAATTTACTCCAAAGTGGTCGATTTTATTTCATGAAGAATTCATTACTTATTTAGGCAAAAAAGTTTTAATTTTGCGTCAGCATTTTTGCCAGTTTATATTCCAAGTTATCCTTTCTCTTTTCTTATTTTTAGGCATTCTGATCCTTATTACTATACCATCATAGTTTGATGCCCTTGTTGATTTATAAAAGCGCCACTGTTTGTCAATAGTTTCAACTGATCCCAATTGAATTTTTTTTAATCGAAGTTTCAACAAAATTAGGATTACTCGGAGTTGAATCATTGTTCCCAGCACATTCTGCAGATCACTCCACTAACATTACTTATGCTCCAAGACAACATGCAGTGCATGCTGCATTACAAAAATGTCAATATGTAAATTGAACAAATTGCACATGCAAATTTATCTCATACAATAATCTCCTGATAGCTAGAAGCATATGTAAAAACTTGATAAAAATGCAACATTCACTCATACAGGAACCATACCTTGAGCTAAGCTCTGCAAAACTTTCAAGTGGAGGAGGAGCACCATGCCCAGAAACATGTATCTTATACTTTTTCCGAAGAATAGAAGATCTCTGCAGATGTAAAGTTACCATTTTAGAGAAAGTCGAGAGAAAAAAAGAATAGCTATTACAAAGTTAAACCAAGCACCACCTCAATCTGTTTTGCTGCTTCCTTCTTCTGCTCAATAGAATCAGCATCCATAACATTCTTTTCCCGAACAGAAGATAAAGATTCAGAACTCTTGAATACGCTGAACCCTTCCACAACTTCTGATGTATGAAAGAACAGACAAAAAGAAAGAAAGTTTGACGTGTAAATAAAGGTTAAAGAAACATTAAAGAAACAATGTTTGTTATGATTCTCTAAATGATTTCAAAGGTAGTCACCAGCAGAATCCTTGCCCTTGCGCTTCCTCTTCTTTTGCTTCATGTTACCCTTTACCTCCACTGCTGATAGCATGAGTTTGTCAGGTGGGATTTCAGGATTAATTAGTTCCTTCTTTGGCTGCAGAAGCGTAGAACACAATTGAGAAGCAAGGTATCAACAGTACAGAAATTGATTGTGATGCGAGACAAATCAGCTGTTATAGATACCTGAAACCGAGCAATGTCACGGGCGAACCGCTTCCTATCTATGTGAACGCCGGAGAAGAGCAGAGAAGATGTCTTCTCCATGAGGACACAGTGGTGTTCAGCTGTTTACTCTAAAACAAATAAATAAATAAGATTACAATTTGACCTAGGTGTTTTACCACCTTTCGTGCATTGTGGAATTCAATTTGATCCTTAGCCATTTGTCAAGGATATGTTATGTAGAAAGTCCCTTAATTTCTCCATAAGTTCTATTTGCACTATTTTAGCTTCATGCACACTTAATGCACATATCAATAAAAAAAATTATAGTTTTTTCCAAATATATCAAACATTGTTTCCCTAACACTTTACACCATCAAACAGGATGATATGTAAGCAATGAATATGAGAAAAATCTCAATGAATACAACACATTTACTCTCCCACATGATGGAATATAGCACCCATTATCATCTGCACCTATCTATACGTTAATGTAAATTCAGTTAATGAGTTCCTAATGTAACAACTGAATGCATCTACCTCCCTCCTAACGAGTGTAAGATCATTGGGTCTCCCCTCTGCATTCTAACGCTATGGAGCGGTGCATTGTGCTTGCTTGAGTATGGGATGATCGTTGATGCTGCAGACTAGTAGCTTGAGAACAACACTAATGTTTATTGTCAATTGTTGTAGCTAGTACAAGCACTCTGTGTCACTAAGCTAACCGGGGTCTATAACATCAAAATGATGCCAACTAAAAGGCTACTACAATCAATCTATGATTGTCTAGGCTAAAGGCTAGCAAGGCATAGCCATCACAGAAATGTGCTCAGCTCCTAAATATGTGACATGATATTATTGTCCAATACATATCATATGCCAAACATCGTATCTCCATTATTACAAGTTTATAAGAATGTAAAATGTTTCACATGTATCAAGTTAAATAGAAGAAATCAGTGAATATATGAGTATTTAACAGTAACGATATTGCACATTTGTGCACCAATCACAAGTATGATCACAACAACCAATAAGCATGAACAAAAAATAATAATATAAAAGTTCAAAAGTATATTGAATCAACAATGCAAAATAAGTAAAAAATGAATAGGTTACTTTGTTGGCCAGGGGTATATTCATCGTGAGACCAACACACTCACATTTGAGCCAAATCATAACCCATGACACAAGCGCATAACTAAACCAAAGACTCTCTCCTTTAAAATAATAAGAAACCTATCTTTTACTCTTATGGATATCCCTAAATGGTTACAACCACACACAATAATGAAATTCAGTTTAACTGCACATAATATACAACATAACCATACAAATGTAACCATATCCTGCCAACCAAAAACAACAGCGCCATTGTGACATGTATCCGTCCCATTCGACACGCCAAGTCAATCATACACACTAAAATTAGTCATAATTATCACTCTCTGCTAAGACTGACTAGCTGACTCTCGTAGTTAGGCAAGGGTAACACAAGGCCCACCACCGTGACTCGACATAACAGCACAATAACACAATGGCAACGTACCCTTATGTCTTCTCCAAGATCAACTGTTGCTAAAAGGATCAAACAAATCAGATGTTGAGTCTATATCCATATACACTTTGGGTCTTCCACAGAAACTAAAACTCACCCTCGACACGATCAGCTTTCACGGAAGGCTACCAACGAATTCCCTATTCCGGCGATCTCAACCACCCCGAAACGCTAGCTTGATTAGGACCTAATCAACTCACCCTCGAAGCTCGACTCCTGGATCAAACCACCAATAGAACAATCAAGCAGAAAGACAGGGAAACTCTACCTGTGCTGAGTGGCGGCTTCGCTTGATTCAGTTGAGAGAGGGTCCGCCTTTTGCCGGTATTGCTGAGTGGAAGGAAATCGCGGATTCACGAAGTGCAGGGGAGAACGATGACCGGGAAGGCGAAGAGGCCGAGGGAAGAGACGCCGGCGGACACCTTCGACCGGTTGGTTCTAGGGCATGCGTTGGTGAACCGACGTGGTCTTGTCGTCCCCGATCTAGAACGATTCGACTATAAATTGGTCCAATTTAAACCCAATTTGAGCCCAAATATAAATAATTGTCAATTAAAGAATGAGGAAAAATTTTGTATTTATAAAAAAATATATGAAAATATATAATAAATTTAAAATAAATTATTCAATTAATTTATAAATCATTTAATGAAAATATAATCTAAATTATATCTATGTCTCATATATAATATTAACAAATTTTTGAAAGAATTGATCATGATAAATTTATTACAAATTCAATAAAGTATAAATTTATTAAAATGGATAAAATAGGAGTAGGTTTAGTCATTTACCCTTTTATAGAATTAGTCAAAATTCTTTGTGATGAATATGATCATGTTAGTTACTAAAGTTCACAAATCTAATTTATAACTCGATAAGATTAAATCGTGTTTAGTTACTTGGTGCGACCAACTAGGTATAACTCAATAAGATTGTGTTTAATGAGTTGGTGGAGACAAAGTTGGTGTTTATTTCGAAGATCGATG
>JBBUKS010012681.1:0-12178 GCA_038050645.1 Hedychium gardnerianum | reverse complement strand
ATATGTCAAAGGAGGAGAGATGAGTTAAAAGTTAAGGAAAGTTAAGAATCTCTTTAAAAATACTAAGACCTTAACCTTAGGAGGAGAGTTATAATTTAGGAGGAGCAAGAGAAACCTTTTTAGTTTCTTTATTTTAAAAACCTTTTTAAAAGGTTGTTTCTTTATTGCAGTAAAATTTTTACATGCTATAAAAATTGTACTTGCTATATGTTTCACTTAACTTTGAATTAGGTTGTCATAAATCAAAAAGGGAGAGATTGTTGGTATTGGAAGCACCAACTAATCGAACCTATGTTTTGGTAGATGGCAAAGGTTCAAAGTCAAGGTGTGTTGTGAACTAATGAGTTTGACTGAGTATGCAGGAAACTCAAGCAGTAAGTTCTAAGGGAACTTAGGCAAGGTAAAAGTCCTAGTTGAGGCTAGGCAAAGAAGTCCTGGTTAGTTAATTGGGAAAAAAGTCCTAATCAAGGGGATTAGGCAATGAAGTCCTGATCTAGGGGACTGGGCAGAAGTCTTGGTAGATCGAGGACACCGGACAGAAGTCCTAGGGGTCGAGAACACTAGGCGGAAAGCCCTGAGGGTCAAGGACACCAGGCAGGAGTCTAGACGGGTCGAGGATCGAATGCCTAGTGAAAAGTCCCGCAGGTCAAGGTTAGATGCTGAGCAAGAAGTCCAAACAGATCTGGAGGACCAGATGTTTGGCAACAGGTACATTCTCCTGAGAGGAGTAGGTGTGAACGCACTCCCCGTTGAGGGAATAGTAGGCGTTGGTTCGATTCAGGGTTTCACCGAAAATTCAAAAGTTAAAATCGGACAGTCTCGAGACTGCCAAGATTATTTTTACTATGTTTTCTGTGCTAACATTATGATACAGGAAAGATAAGCTTGGAAAAGCTTATCCAGGCACCTGGAATGGATCCAGCCTTGAGCTGATTCAAGCGCCTCAAAGGGATTGAGGTGCCTCAATCACCTCAACGAGAAGCAGGATGAAATGGCAACTCTTGGTTGGTCGACGCACGTCAGCAACTAGGCGCTTCAAAGGAATTAAGGCACCTGGGTCAGAATAGACTCGACCAGAGTCACACTGCAACCAGATCCAACCACGTTAGTGATTGAGGCGCCTCAAAGGGATTGAGGCGCCTCAAAGGGATTGAGGCGCCTGGAAGTGGATAAGGCGTGGCGAACTCAGATCAGATCAGATAGACTTGCAATTGAGGTGCCTCAAAGGGAATATAGGTGCCTGGATATGTCAATAAAAGAAGGCTTGACCAGCAACCTTAGATAACCATTCTCTACGACTTCTGTGCTTGCGCGATGCTCCGAAAAGCTCTCTACGACGCTGAAACGCTGCTCCGACAACCAAAGCTCAAGCTTCTATTCCTC
The DNA here is from genome assembly GCA_038050645.1 of Hedychium gardnerianum. Taxonomy (NCBI): domain Eukaryota; kingdom Viridiplantae; phylum Streptophyta; class Magnoliopsida; order Zingiberales; family Zingiberaceae; genus Hedychium; species Hedychium gardnerianum. The sequence continues at coordinate 10,795 of JBBUKS010012681.1, read as the reverse complement.
TTATTGTCGGTATAATTTACTTACAGTTATTCACTTGTACTCAGATTTTTGTAACCTTCGAATCTATATTGAATTGCCCAACGAAAGCACTCAACGGGTGCGGGCTTGGATTAGCAACCGCTGGGTTGTGAACCAAGTAAAAAAAGAGAGTTAGCCTTGTTTGTTTCTTTATTTCCTTACTGTTTTTGCTACTTTAACTCAAGTTTTACGAAAATGTGAAAAGTCACGAGCGCTATTCACCCCTCCTATAGCGCTTTTTCGATCCTACAATTGTGATCCAATCACACGTTCTCTCATGGTATGAATCCTATTGTGGACATTCAGTAAATGAGTTTAAGATCCAATCATATATATAAAGAATGTACACTCAAATAGTGAATCTTTATTTATCCAATAAATAATACATTCCATAAGGCGATTGCCTTAGGGTATCTCTCAAATATAAGACGATAACCTGTGGTGGTGTATGTAGGATCGTTGTGCGTCGATAGAGGGGTGGGGGGTGAATATCGACCCATTCTCTTTCTTTTTGATTTCGTCATTTGTTTGTCTTTCTATCAGAGTTGGTATGCAACGGAATATAAAGTAATAATTAAAAGACAATAAAGAAAGACTCGTGGGATTTTACTTGGTTCCCAACCCCCAGGGTTAGTACGTCCAAGGCCTATGCACTCAAGTGTGAGTCCACTAGTGGTCTCCTTTTTGGAAGCTTTCCAGAGGCGGAGAAACCCGTCTTAGAGTTCAATAATACAAGCACACAAAAGATATGAAAATAAGCATAACTTGTAAATTTAAATACAAACAAAATGTAGCGGCTGATCCGAAAGTCCTGAGCGTAGCGCACCCTTCTTGGAGCTTCCCTGGTCGCAGAGCTTCACAACACGTTAGTCTGAGCGCAGAGATGAAGAGTAGGATGAAAGAAGTTCATGTTTGAAGCCTCTGTTCGTCATTGCTTATATAAAGCGATTCTAGGCGCCCTAAGCCCAGCTTAATCCGATCTGAACTCGTCGCACGCGTTATCCTGACTTGATACGTTTTGGTCTAAGATACTTGGACTTGTCTAGGTGATTGTAGCAGTCCAGGGCGCTTGGACTACAAGCACTTGGAAACAATCCAGGCACCTGGATTTGTCTAGTCAAGATAGTTGTCTCTCGTTTGCGTCTATTAGCTTTTCAGTCTTGTTTCCAGCTCTAGGTTCTTGCAAGATAAACATACATATACAAACAAGCAACTTAGCATACTCCTATAAATCTACCTGACCTACTAGGCTTACCTTTTGCTTGGGGTCAATTCCTCCAAGACTTTACCACCTAAGGTCTACTCCTTATGATTTTACTTTGCTAAGCATCTGGTCACCCTTGACATGCTTAGACTTACCCTTGCTAACCTCCAATTAGGATTAGTCACTCGGTAGACTTCTTACCACCTAAGGTTCACTCCCGCAGGATTTTCACTGCCTAGCTTGACTCACTAGGACTTTCTCCTCCTGTCTTCACTCATTAGGGTCTGACCTCTCTCCTAGCTTCACTCACTAGGACTTTCTCCTCCTAGCTTCACTCACCAGGGCGTAACTTCACTTACTAGGACTTTCACCTCCTAGCTTCACTCACCAAGGTCTAGCTTCACTCAATAGGACTTTCTCCTCCTGGCTTCACTCACCAGGGTCTAGCTTCACTCACTAGGACTTCATCCACCTAGCTTCACTCACCAAGGCCTAGCTTCACTTACTAGGACTTTCTCCTCGCTAGTCATCTGTTCAACTTTGACTTGACTAGACTTCTCTCTTCCAAACATCAAGTCTTGTCTGAATCAACCCTTGAACAAATTGGCTAGGCCTTGCTATATTGTCAAACATCGAAACCCTAGAGATGGATTGCTATTATTTGGTGCTCCCTGCACCAACAAAATAATGTGAGAGAGATCACACCAACGGTTTGGTATCCGATGGCATATGCATCCCGATGACACCAAACACAAAGATAATCAACTGGCTTCAATGCCCGGCGGTGTACATAACCCGACAACACAAAGTGAAGGAGAAAGTAACCAAGAAGCAGTTTGCTATCCGGCCGAAGAACATGCTGTAAATAAGCTTTTCTAATGCTTTTCGTAAGATCGCTGCCAACAAGGGATAAAGTACCCTGAGGTGTCGGGGTTCTGGTAGCAACGTTTTCTCGCCAGAACGGAGACCGAAGGAGGCCAGAAGAAGGCAGACCAACGACGGACAAATTCTATCCACCGGTCTTCTTTGCTCGAGGCGACGAAGCTTGGCCGGAGCTGCAGCTCCAGGGGGGTCTTACTAGCCGGTGGGGAGTGGCAAGCCACTGTCGGGGGGGAGGGTCCTGTTGGCTGGTGGGGAGGCTGGCAATAGTGGGAGAGTATTTATAATCTCTTCTCAATGACTTAGGGAACAAGTCATCTCCCAAGCCTAAAGTCCAATAGCAACCCAATCCAATACCATTAAGTCATGGTTTGGTTCAAGACTAAACCATGTTGGTTCAAAACCAATCCATTTGGTTGAATAACCAAACCAATTTGGTTTATAATTAACCCAAAATAGAGCCATCTCATCTTCAAAAGACGTGGCTCATCCGCGCTTTCACTCTTGCAAAATATTTTCCATATTTTCCCTTTGTCTGGTCCAACCAAACTTATTCTCTCTCGATCTGAGAATCTAATTCTCAAATTCATTTTAAGTCTTTTGGATAAACTTGTAGTGTGTTTAACCTTATAGGTTCATGGTTATGTTTGACATTCATAATTAATTATAACTATATCATGAGTAATACCTAGTAGTACATCATGACCCCCAATTGATCAAAAAGTCAACGGTTGTTCCCAAACCTACTTCTGAACCCTTCAACAGCTATAATGAGTCATGCCTCATTTTTTTTACTCGTCTTATACCCACTTGGTTTAGGACATAGTCTATGTGTTAGTCCCCACTAGGCTAATTACGTCACATCTACCCCAAGTTATATTTCCTCGTCCTGTGGATTCGAATTACTCAGACATGTGTTCAAGAGGATCATACTCTTGACATGTATTGCTTTATCCAAAGACTACGAGTAACAATCCTACCAAGTGACCATAGGGTATACGCCTCCTTATACAAGGAGTGGCGAATCCTCTATAGGCTATTCAAACACCTTCAAGAACTTTAAATTTATACCCAATCATCTTGGGTCCACACCTCCAAGAAAATGCTTGCTTAAGATGTCAAAGTATAAGTGTCTATGACCAAGATGACTTGAATACCTCAAGCCGAAGGAAACTTGCACTTAAGCTACAATGAGATCTTCATTAACATATCCATATATGTACTAACCCATATGAAGTCTCATCGTAGGTCACTCCGATGAACTAGTTACCTTTAACTAGCATCTACGTTTAACTCTCGACATCTCAATGTATCTAGCCAGTGAGGAGCGACTGCTTGGTTAAACCAAGGAGTATAACACGTGCTAGTCTCACATAATTGATGATGTTTAAACCCATCAATTCATCTACTAGGGATGTTTTAATACATTCATAATTACACATGTAGAAATGTTCACTAGTTGTGATCCAATCACAAGTTCTCTCATGTTTTGAATTATATTGTGGACATTCAGTAAGTGAGTTTAAGATCCAATCTTAGACATAAAGAATGTGCACTCAGATAATGAATCATTTATTTATCCAATAAATAATATATATCATAAAGTGATTTTCTTAGGAGACCTCTCAAATATAACATGCACAACACCTTATATATTCAAACGACTCTCATGCTGCTCCAAATTTCTATTATGATGCTGAAATGCTGCTATGACAACGATGCTCTTCTACGAATCTGATTTCATTGTTGGTATAGTTTTATTTAATTAACTGTATTCACTTTTTGTACTCGGTATTAAAAAGGGAACGATAAACGTGTTACCTTCCCTTATCTTTGTAAAAGGCGAATCTTCGTCTCCGAGTCACTACTCAGAGAAGAAGATCTTTTAGTGAATTGCCTATCATAAGAGATCAACGATCGTAGGCCTTGGACTAGCAATCATCGCACTGTGAACCAAGTAAAAATAAACTAGTCTTTTTGTGTTTGTCTTTATTTCCGTTGTGTACTTTAAACAATAATTGTGAAAAAGTGAAATACACTATTCACCCCTTCATTTAGCGCATTTTTCTCCGTTCCTATAGAAATGTCCAAGTCTGGGGAGGTGTTAATTTAGTTAATTTTTGTTATCTTAGTTTGTTTTTTCTAGTTTAGACTTTGTTAGATTTTGTTATTTCTTTTTGCATAATAAAATTTTCTCCTTCTTGTGCATCATATCATGCTTACATGTTATCATGCATAGTATTATATGTTAGTCCTTATAGCAAGATACTAGCATGCTAATTCTAGATATTTTGTGTTTGTGTGATAAGTATGTCAGTATGCTTAGTGATCTACCTTTTCCTATCTGTAATAGCATGAAGCGAGCAATGCTTTTACCGTAAAAGTTTGAGTGTTGGTCTAGTTTTAGGATATCTTTAAACTATGCTTGACTTTGATAGTAGATACATCTGAAAATAGTCATGATTAATAGAATTAGACTAGTACTCTTGTTTTCTAGGTGACCCTTCAACTACATTTTGGTTATCGGAATAAACTTGTGTCATGGTACTCATTGGGAAAAATTAAAATTCTAGAGAAAATAATAATAATAATATTAAATAAAATAAATATTAGAGGAAAATTTTGTTCAAGTGTTGTAGTTTGCAAGCATTTTGCGAAAAAAGAGAGAATCAGGGATAAAAAATAATTATCATGAGTGGAAACAAACAAATTACCCTTTTGAGACCGAGTTCGATTACTTAGGAAATAACTGTTATGTTTCTCTTGATACAGAGCTTTTCTTTGAGACTTTGTGTAGACTTTGAGGGGAAAGAACCTTGTGTGTGGCAGGTAAGTGCCTATCGCCGGAAGCATTAGAAACAAGGTAAGATGATGACTTGACTAGGCTTGAAGATTGACACTTGAAAAGATTAAGCCACTCTTTGCATTGAGCACGAAGAACATTCACTTAGGACACACTCAAATAATTTTATTATCTTGCTCATTAGTGAAGCTACATGATAGGATTAGCCTAATTTACTAAGGATTATGATGCATTATTTAAGCACATAAATCTAGATTGTAGGTTTTTCTTGAGGACAAGAAAAAGTTTAAGTCTGGGGTGTGATGTTTGTATTTTTTGTTAGTGCAGGGAGCAGCAGATAATCAAACCTGGGTTTTGATATTAGCAAAGGTTCAAAGTTAAGGTTTATTGTGATCTAATGTGATGATCAAGTTTGTAGGTAAGCAAGTCCTAGTTGAGGGTAGGCAAGGAAGCCCTAGTTGCGACTAGGAAAAAGAGTTATGTCGAGTAGATCGAGCAGAAGTCTTGATAGATCAAGGTCATAGGGAAGGAAGTCCTAGGGGTCAAGGACACTAGACAGGAAGCCCTGGGGGTCGAGGACACCAAGTAGAAGTCTAGACGGGTCGAGGATCGGACGTCTAGTGAGAAGTCCCGAAGGTCAAGATTGGATACTGAGTAAAAGTCCAACAGGTCTAGAGGATCGGATGTTTGGCATCAGGCAATCTCTCCTAAGAGGAGTGGGTTAAGATGCATTCCCGAAAAGGGAATAATAAGCCTTGGTCTGACCTAGGGTTTCACTGGAAATCAAAAAGTCAAGACCAGATAGTCCCAAGATTGTCAAAATAGCTTTATGCTTACTTTTATATTTGTTGGGATAACTCTGTGATGAAGAAATATGAAATCAGAAGCTAGCTAGAGATAAGGGATTTTAGGTGACCGAAATGATTCTAGGCACTCAAAGGTTCGGGCGACCAGATGGATCCAAGTGCTCGGAATCACCCAAATTCATCCACGCATGCAGCTAAGATGGAATGTTCTAATTGGTCGACACATGTTAGCTTCTAGGCGTTCGAAAGGGATACAAGAGCCCAGGAAGGGATAAAGTCGACTCGGATAAAGTTTCGTCCAGATGTCGGCACATCAGCAGTCCAGGCGCTCGGAAGGGATCCAGGCGCCTGGAGGTGGATAAACTATGATGAAAGCGAATTAGATCAGGCCTAGCCGGGGCACCTAGAAGGGGATCCAGACACCCATAATGGTCAATAAAAGAGGGTTTGACCAGTAGCTTCAAAACAACACATTCTATGCTCAAACAAGTTCGTGCTACTCTGAAATTTCGCTACGACACTGAAATGCTGCTCTAACGACAACGCCCAAGCCTTTACTTCTAAGTTGTCATTATAATTACAATTTTTATTAAGTGTTATACTTCTTGGAATTGGATTTCTCTATACTTATCAAACCTTTGCCTTCGAATCCATGTTTAGAGGAAAAAGTTTTTAGTGGATTGCCCATCAGAAGCGATCAACGATCGCAGACTTTGGACTAGCAACATATGTTGTGAACCAAGTAAAACAAAGTTGTTAGCATTGGATTTGCTTCTTTTTTTATTATTGCACTACATACTTTTCAAAAACTCTAAAAAAGTGAATACACTATTCAACCCCCTCTAGCACATTTTCTTGATCCTATAATTAGTATCAGAGCGGGGGTGCTCTGAATTGGTGCAACCACCATAAAAGCATTTTTTTTGTTTTTCGGTTTTCATTTTTTTTTCCTCTCAAGCACTATTAATCCAAGACCAAGTCTTGGAATATTCTTGTCATTTTTTTTATCGTGCAAGATTTTTTTTAATGGCCCATCAAGAAGGCTGCAACACCGCACGACCACCTCTTTTCTCTGGCTAGGACTTCAGCTACTAGATGGGCCGAATAGAGTACCACTTGAAGACCTAGGTGGAGATGTGGATAGTGATTCAAATCGGATTCACCATCCCCACCGAAGATGGAGTACCTCTCACCTATGACAAATGAGATGCTCTAACAAAAAGGAAGATCGAGGTAGACACAAAGGCGACTCAAACTCTCCAGTGTGGCCTAAATAGAAGAGCTGAACCGGGTCGAACCCTTCAACAACGCCAAAGACTTGTGGGAGAAACTGATCAAGTTACGCGAAGGGACTTCCGATACTATGGTATCAAAATGAGACTTAATATTAAATAAATTATATAATATTAACTTGCAGGAAGGAGAATCGGCAAACCAGCTACATGCTCGAATTCAAGATCTACTCAACAACATCCACTCAATCAGACAACAAGTGGAGAATCGTGACATTATAAGGTATACTCGTAACACATTTCCTCGGAACACCTTGTAGGTGCCCATTGTAGATGCTTACAAGGTTTCTAAGGATCTATTAATAATTAGATTAGACGAACTATTTTTTGAATTTGAATTACATTAGCAGACTAATGCACGCCATGCCGAGAAAGGTATTGTTTTGATTGTAGGGAAAATCAAGACGAAGGAGCTAAAGCACAAGTACTAACAACTTGAGGAAGAAAATTCCACTTTGAAAGTTCAAGTCAAAGACCTTAGAAAATCATTGAAACGGTTTACTTCGAGTTCCAAGTGTCTTGATCTGATACTTGAAAAACAAAGGGTCGTATACAATCGAACCAAACTCGGATACAAAGCTAAGACTCATTTTAAATTGTAGTTGTCTATTGTAAATTGAATTGCTAGAAACTAAGTCCAAGCATGAGTCCCTAAGTTAAGCTTGATTAATCAAGTTGGACCAAACCAATATTGGATACCCAAGGGTCAAATTCATTACATAGATAGATCTTATCGAGGTTATGATCCAGGGGAGTCAATAGAAAAATATATTTTTATTAAAATGCATGATTGCTTGATTTTATTGCTTTACTATGCATACTTAGGTTACTTTTGTTGCTTAATTTAGCATGGTTAAAGGTTTGATTGATTTTGACAGCCTAGCATCGGAAAGGATTGGGATGATAGTAGGCTAAGGAAGCTTTGTCGAAATCATGTCTAGGTTATGTCATGTGCATTCTACCTAGTGCAATCCGCTTAGTAAATTTAGTTGAAGCTATCACAATTAGACATGAGCTAGTTATACCAAAATTCAGTACTAAGTTCTATGGTTTAATTATTTTGGTGAAGCTTTGTCAAGACACGTGGTTATTTTAATGATATCCATTGTGATTCACCACACCCTAGAAGCTTATGCAAAAAACACAAGCTTGTAGGACCTAAAGCTAAGTTTGAATCTAACAGAAAATCAAACAACCTTCTTCAAAATTCAAACAAATTGTTAACCATCTCACCACAATTGTAAGGCTCCCTTGTTTGGACATGTAGAAATGGGTGAGATGGATCTAGGGCTTAATTTGAAATGAATCCATTCAATTTAATTATTAAATTCACTTAATTAATCTAATTAATTCGAATATAAAGAATTAATCAATTTAACTTAATTAATCTTACTTAATTAACTAATTTAACCAAAATTATTAATATAATTCAATCTAAGTTAGTTAAATAATAAATTTAATCATTTCAATTTAATAAACAATCATTAATAAATCCTCAATTAATTAAATCCTCATTAATTAACTTAATTTTAACTTAAGTAAAAGGCTAAAAATTAATTGACTCACTCAATTAATCAACCTAATTTTATTAAACTTAATTAAATTAATGAATTCAAAAATTAACTAATAATTTTAACTTTAAACTTGAAGATTAACTTTAACAAACCTAAATTGATTTAATTTGACCTTAACTAATTAATATAACTTAAACAATTAATCCGAAATAAAGTAATTAAAACATTTTAATTAATCTAAGTAATTAAAACTTAAAACATAATCTAAATTCCAATTAATTAATCTAGTTAATTAAATCAGTCCAATATTTACTTAATCTAATTAATTAATCCAAAATTAATTAAACTGAACTTAATCAATAATTTTAATATTAAACTTAATCTAACCTTAATTAAACAAACTAAAATTAATTAATCTTAATCAAACATATTTAAACTTAATCAAACCTTACACTTAAAGGAAATTAATGTTAATGAGATGCCCTATTCAATCTGGGCGCTCCGAATTGCTACTACACGAGCACCTAGAATAGTCTCCAGGTTCCCCGCGTCACCTAAAAACCCAACTCACGGATTCAACAAAACCACCCATAGTTTATGGATTGAGGCGCTTGGATACTCTCCGAGCGCCCCACAATGCCACTACTCAGGCACTTGGAACCTTCTCCAGGCACCCAGAATTCATTTATATAAGCACCCGAAGCCCTCAGCTCCAAGCACCCCAAACCAAATTCACAAAATTGTTTCTCCTTCAATTTCAACCGCAAGCTGATTCTGGTCAACCTAGGTCATCATTTTCTATAAAGCCATATGAAAAATGCCTAGATAGCACACTCAACTTAACTTTTTCTTTTTTTAATTATCATAATAAGTTATTTAAATAATGTTGGTAGGATTATGAGAAAAGGACTTGAGGCTGGCGCCTCTAGTACTTCTAGCATTGACGCTAGATTTCCTACAAAAGATGTTAAATATGATAATTTAAAATAATAAAATAATATGAGTTAATAGGGAAATAAAATTTATGGAATTTATTGGAAGTTTTTGGAGATTTTTCTGGATTTAATTGGAGTTAATTAGAGAAATTTACGGGGATATAAATAATAGACTATTGAGAAGCCTGTTTGGAAAACTAATTAAACGGAAGTTGATCGATTTAATTAAGGCTAAGGTTTGAAATAATTAAACCTAAGTTGTAAATCATTAAAGTATAAATTTAATCAATTAAAAGCCTAGGGATGAATAATTAAAACCTAAGTTCTTATACCTAATCTGTTCCTTGTTTCCTGATTTAATCACTCGAGCTTTTCTCTCTCGCCCGATTTCTTCACCGACGACCGTCGACCGCCAACCATCGATCGCCGACCGCGGACCGCCGACCACCCACCGCCGACCCTCTTCTCTTCTTCCTTTTCATCTTTCTTTCCCTCTCTGATTCCCTCTACTTTGGTGATCAACCGAGGCACCATCGTCGCAACCACCGCTGTTTCCCGATCCATCCACCACCGCTCCTATCCCGACCACCAGTGACCGAGCCAAGCCAAGCCTGTCGGCTGCCTCGTCCCCGCGACCGCCGGCCACAATCGACCAGATCTGGCCACTACAGCCATGGGTCCTGGCAGCAGCAACACCGACCAGATTTGGCAGACGGTGTCGAGCCCTCGCCGGCCACATCCCCCACCTGACGACTTCTTCCCCATATCGGTGAGCCTTACTGATCGGTTAAGTGCTCCCGCCGCCGGCCATCACTGTCGGCCGTCTTTCTGATTTGATTCAGCCTTCTCGGATCTGTCCAGGCAGCCAATGCTGATTTGGATGATTGTGATTGGATTTTAGCCGTTAGATTAAGGCTTAGATGTTGTTTCAACCTAATTACAGGCAGTAGCTACTGTTTTGATCATCTCCGGTGAAGCTGGGGCTGTTCTGGCCATCACAGATTATTGGCAGTCACCTTCGGGAAGAAAATCTTAGGGTAACAAGTTTTCATACCTTATGATGTTATAGATTTCAGTATATAGTGGATAGCTTGATAAAGGAATGCAATTACTTTAGCATTAGGTTCATTCAAATCAGGGTTGGTTTAAGGTTTCGTGCATGTATATGGTTGAAAATTCTGAATTCAGATTGAAAGAAGAATGAGATTGATTCTTGTTGTGTAGATGTGGTTCTTACATAAATACAATTTTGACTTGTGGTTATGGGCTTGAGGTGGCTATGTAGGTTTGAGGATATGATTAGTTTATTTTTAAGTTGGATTTGTTTAACTATAGATGTGGTTG
>JBBUKS010012673.1:0-12178 GCA_038050645.1 Hedychium gardnerianum | reverse complement strand
TTTTTTTTTCATCCTGCAAGCTCACGTGCAAATTGTAATATAAAATTAAACTATGAAAAATCTTTTAATAACTAACAATTTGTTTTTAGTTTTTTTTTAAAAAAAATCATTTTAATATATTTTTTACTATGCAATACAAGAATTTTTCTTCCATGTTTTGTTGATAAAAGATATATAATAGCAACAACTTCTAAGACTACCAAACAAACTCTCAATATCGTATAAATTGATTTTGAGATTAATTTTCACGGTTAGAACTTGAAGATTTTGAAAATTTAAGATGCCAAGACCCTTAAAATTCCGGTCTTGGTTGTAAAAAAAAAGACAAATGTGTAAATTTTACATAATTCTACCCTCCTATTAATGAAAATATCATATACAAACAATATGCACCTAAATAACAATGTTCAAAAAATTGTCAACAAAATATGTCTGCTAACGAATTTCCTTAAATTGAAAATTTTTGTGACAAGAATAAGGTAACTGACCATGATGGTGTGATGCCTGAGGAACTCGCAAGAATCAGAACTTTGGCCATCACAAGAATCACAACTTTCAAAATTGTAATAGATACATGTTTTTATTCCAGTTTCACATCTTAGAAGCAACAAAACTAACTGTTGTTTGCATTTGCCACTTTCAGAGATTTCAGTTCAATTTATATTCAGTTAACAAAGACCACATTGATGATATCTGTAAATTTCTCCTTGATGGCTGCTTTGACGCCACTGCCTATAGAATCTGGCCCACTGTACCTCACGCTGCAATCCCCACCCTCTACAGAAACCACTTCTATGCTACCTCCGTAGTTTCTGATAGCAGGCCTCAATATTTCCAAATGGTTATTTACTGCCTGATGTGAGACATGAATAATAAAAAATCAGCAGCTGCCAATTATTTGTTCACTTATCATTTTCTTTCCCTTTTACAAAAGTTACTACCTACCTCAACAGTTGTTTCAATATTGACCTCCTCAACTTGCTGGATATCCTTGACTGCTTCGCCAAACTTTTCCTTTAGAACTCGTTCGATGCCCATCTTCATGGTTGTTGTTGAGCTAGGACAGCTTCCACAGGCTCCTGTTGTTGTTTAAAGAAACAAATGTTAGTTGAGAGAAAAGAAGATTATTGCTTTTAATGAAAAAGGATACCCTTTATTTATCACATGCACAGGATTGGTGTTTAAAATAAGAGCAACTATAATTTGTTGGCACTATTAATTACTCCTGCACATCACACAGCATAAGAGGTGCAGCATGGAGAAGAAAACCAACCTGACCTGAATATTTCAGGTTAGAATTCATAATCGAAACACATTTTTGCTAAAACAGAGAGAGAAAAAAAATCCAAATGAGTCATGAACAGGGCAGGTCAAATTTGGGGTTTAGTGGATTTTCTTGATTTCTGAGCATAGTTTAGTTTTAGATTTTTTTTAAAAATAATAATTTCTCACTACCTATCAAAGATTTTTCAGTTTTTATATATATATTTTTAATTTTTTTCCTTTTAAAATTAAACTTTAGTATACTTGTCACATATATATTGTTTGTAAAAAGAATTCAAAGATTACAAGAGGATTTCATTAATTTTTAATTAATATTCAGAATGGGATGAGTCCATTTTTTTTGTTTTTATTTACTTTTTGGATCATAGATGTGTGAGCTTACTAGAAAAGATAAAACCAACAATGCAACTATCTATAGCAATGTGTAATAGCTTCAAGAAATGATAAGATGGGAACAGACATACTATTGGTAGTAATATATCCTAGAGAAAGAAAATCCATCTAGGCCAATCCTAAATTGCTATGACTAACAAAGCTTATAATGATGATATCAAAAGATGCAATTCAAAGTTAATCATCTGATATACAATGCCACAGCAATGAAAAACCTGATATTTAGGCCTGGTTAGCTGTTCGGTTTGTATTCCTTGGTGTAGCCAAATTTGTCTGATTTTATGCACTCATGTATAGGATTATATGGGATTTACTCACAAAGCAATTCAAAACCGACTATAAATCCTTGTAGCAAACAAAAAAGATCGTGAGATGAATAGGGTATTGCTGAAAGAAAACAAAACTATTATAACATAATAAAGAAGCTAAGAGTAGCCCATAATCATCACGCAAGCAACTGAAACAAGTGCTCCTAGTTGATAATAGAGAGTTCCTACCATGATCCATCTGAACCTTCAGATGGAGTCTCACAAAAGAAAAACTTCCAATTCCTTCTAGTTTTTTGCTTTTACACAATAACACAACTAGAGTTCAGAAACATGTAACTTTCAACTTCTGAAAACATAACAAATAAAACACCTATCTAGAAGTTAATTGAATGACGATATCAATTCATTATTATTATAAATGAAACACTGAAGGCACAGGAAATAGGAGGTGCCTATATCAAATCATTAAAATGCAACAGGTTGTACTTAACATGGATTAATATTTGAAAAAATGTCCACAAATGTGTGAGTCGAACACATAGAATCAATGAATTTTGTAGATCATGTCTAGATGTTTTTAACATTTCTCATTCTGCTGATCATCTCTGGAACCTTGCTTTGAACCATCAATATGATCTTGGCCTCTCACATCTAAGTAATAAAGTGTCAGGTAAAATCATGATCTTCATTTTCATGTAGTGGTGGCATTATTGGCCAATGCATTCTTGCACCAGTTAATTGGGTAAGCATCCAGCAACACTTTGTCTTTGTTGGCACTAGTAGTCCAGTGTCAAGTTTGCCTGCTGCTGGTTTGCTTAGCACATTACAAAGGGTCAAACAAAGGGTGTCTGATGAATGCTTCTTCCACTGATACCACAACAGAGCAGAAGTTCAAGCAGTTAAATCGTATGACTACAGCTTCTCCAGTTACAAGACAGATAGTTTGAATGATCATCAGTTTTTTCAAGTTAAACTAAATGGTTAAAATTTTCATCTCTTTGGAGTCCTTTCTCCATCAGGCTAACTTTTTATAGGCTGGTCAGTTGTCCTAGCTTGAATCAAGGTAAGGTAAAAAAGAGAAAATGATCTAGGGCATGATCTATATTAGCAATGCAAGTTCTGTAAAGAAGCATCAAAGGCTTGGTTTGGAACCAAAGGCTTCCTTTTCCAAAGCAACCAAAATTCTAACAGACCCAAAAACTAGGTCAAATGTGCAAATAATAATTTTATCAATGAGCCATGCTAGTAATCTGTAAGAAGTTTACGGCGAATTTACATTTGGATTAGCCATTTCTCCTTTTGTGCACAAAATAGAGTGCTTCCTCCTTCATTATACATGAGAGCACTTAATTTGTGGATTCAGCAGATTAAAGTTTCTATTTGAATAATTCATGAGGGCCTTGTAAATGCCATGCTCTGATAGCTTAGCTGAACTTGAACACTAGCTGATTATTTCTTCAGTTATTAGTAGGATGAGAGATGCTGAATTTGTTAGATTGTTACTCTATCAGAGATAACTTATATGAATTATTATGTACTCATCCACTCCACACATTGGACTTATTAACATTCCTACTAAACACAGAAATGATTACCTAACTTCCCACTCCAGGAAGAAAAAAAGAGGTACAAGTTAATTGTAATATCAAAAACAATAATTTAATCACAAGCACACCAAGCAACGCATCCTCTCATACAAAATACTACTAACGAGAATGTAAACACCATGATTCATTTGAATTACCTTAAAAATCATCAAAATAACCAATTGAGTGAAACACAAAGTACCAAAATGAAATGACCTAAAATTACCACCTACAACTCTCCTAGTGTTAACTTGGAACTATCATCTAGAATTATTTACTTATAAAAGATTGCATATACACATTATAAGTTCAAGAAACCATTCCTATTGACTCCAGGGGGTGCTTAGTTGACTAGTGGGTGGCAAATTTGTTACAATGAGGCGGTCAATTCCCGATGGGCGCATGCCCTCAGGGAAAAAAAACTCCTCCCACCTCCTAATCACTCAACAGTCGGCTATAAGCTAACTCCGTGATTTACCTCCCTTCACATAACCTGGGACGGGCTGTGAGGGGCGCCTGGGGTGAGCGTAATCACCTTTTTTTGTTGTTGTTACAAAAGAAACCATTCCTATTAACTTAGTTATGAGCTAAGATACTGAATAGTTTGAACCAATTTTAGTCAGAATTAGCAAGGCTTCAGTCATAACAAACCATGATGCAATTCCAGATGCAGGAACAACAAACCCTTCTGTAGATCATTATGTAGCATCATCATCACCATCAAGCCACGTTTTTCCCACCAGGTTTTCCTAAAAGGAAGCAGCTTCCCTCCGATTCATCCCTTGTTTGCCGATTTAAGAAAGCCAAAGACTGACCCAACCTCCTGATAGATGAGATTGGACTAACAGGCGGGGCATAAGCGCCTTCATGCTACCCATATGTGAGGCGCCCTTTCCATAAGAACGCTAGCCCTTGACATGGTGACTCTTCCGTTGTTTACTTTAGGGGGATACGCAGCACTTAAGAACCACAAATATGTCAACAAATAAGCTTCAAATTTTTGAAAATTTTGCACTAAAGAACGAGTGAAGGATCAAAACCGATCTTCCCCTTACGAACAAATCTCAATATTCAACAGAGAAAAGGTTCCCCTTTTTTGCCCCTTACCCAAGGTAGCGAGCGAAACAATTGAATCGACGTACAAAAAGGGTCAATCGGAAAAGAGGTACGACCTTGGAGCTGGAGGGAGATGACTCCGTCATCCACGGAAACTACATCCACGTTGCCACCGTCAGCGATGAGGTAGGGGCGAACGTCGTCCAACACCAGGTTCACGTTCTCCTTCGTAAGCTCGTACACCTTGGCCGAGTAGAGTCCTGGCGCCTGAGACTCAGCCGCCGACGGGGTAGATGGAGTATTGGAGGAAGCCCATCTCCAGGCAGTGCGACGTCGCCCACGGCGGACATCAAGGGATCGGTGATGGGGTGAACAAATCAGCGATGGTTTGACGGCGTGATGGCGGAGGTAACACGAAAGGTTGGGTGCTTTCGACAGGGCAGCAGCAGCCGCCATTGACTCCATCACGTCTTCCGTGTTTCTGTGTTGCTGGTTGGTTTTTATCCTCTCGCGACCAAATATTTTTAGAGCATCGAGAATTAAATACTTTTTACAATTTTCTTTAGGGAAAAAAGAGAACGTCTTTTTTATTAAAAACAAAAAAAACAATCCAATTGGGATCCTTTTTTCCGAAAAATTCCCAGATGGTTGTTGATCGTTATGGTTAGTTTCCCTCCCAGCAGGCATTGTTCATCCGCCTCCGAAACTCCTCCCACTTCAAAAATAGACACTGAACTTGAAGTAAATAGCGGATTTGCAAATCCATACGGACCATACCCACACCGGACTTGGAGTAATTCGTATATTTATTATATGCATCTTCAAAAAAATTTAAACAAAATAACCACTTGAAATATCTAAATAATTTTTATTTTTTTCTGATAATAATCACATTAATTTGCAACTATAGACATTTTCAGCAGACATAATTAACAACATGAAAGTCGTTTAATCCCGAAACATCACTAATTTGGTTTTGCATTAAAATATACCCACTTTGAATATTTATAGTTAGCTACATGAAACTCACATTTACACCAGGAACGTCACTAAGTTCTCTTGCATCCAAACAGTTCCTACTTGCTAAGAACCATAGGCGAAGAGCCCGAGGGAGCTTTAGGTGTAACAGTGTAAGAAATTTTGACTTCTTGTGGAGTGGATTCTAGTTCTTCTCCGAATGAGACATCAAAGGCTACAGACTGATACAGGCAGACTTCATCCTCCTTGCAGTAGTAAATCTGAAAAAACAAACAGAAGAGGGAATATTCATTGTTTAATCACTTAAGTACTTCCAAACACTATTTATTTTCTGAATAAGATCGCTCACATTTTTTTTGGATGGTTAGCATTGATCGAGCTAAAATCGCGCACTATAATGCTATAATTGAGAAAATGTCTAGAATAAGGCTAGCACTCTCACAGCCTTTCATGGGGGCTCAAACCTACGATCTTGTTCTAATACCGAGTGTAGGCTGTATCACATCAGTGATTTCAGTCATTCTTTTCCTTAGTCTTGCTTTTCTTCATAAATCTCGAGGAAAGTAATGCCTTTACTTTCACATTGCTTGATTGATGAAGATTATGCTAAGCATTCAATGTGAAACCTTTCTCAATTTCCTTAACTTCTTCAATATCTTCAACTTGTATCATAGTTCATATGTCACATCAGTGATTTCAATCATTCTTTTCCTTAGTCTTGCTTTTCTCATAAATCTCAAGGGAAGTAAAGCCTTTACTTTCACATTGCTTGACTGATGAAGATTATGCTAAGCATTCAATGTGAAACCTTTGTCAATTTCCTTAACTTCTTCAATATCTTCAACTTGTATCATAGTTCATATGTCAGTGATGAGACTTAATTCATCTGTCTGATATCCTATATGGCCCTTAGTCTTTGGCAATATCTTCAACTTGGAGGGGTGTGAAGATCGATCAATTACTGATATCTACATCAAACATCTTAGGTTTCTTATTTTCAGATACGCATGATTGATACCTCCACTCTAGTTGAGGGCAAATGTTATGTAAATAGTTTCACATGACTTAGCTATTAATTACGGTTTTGGGGGACTTTTATACAGGTGTGCAATTACTCTATTCTCTCAACTGTAAAAACCTCACAAAAATAAATGTAACTACAAGTATACAAGTAAAACACCACCTTTTGGAATTCAAAGCACACCCACATCATTCGCACTTGATGCCACTTGAATATAATTATGAGTATCAATTGTCAGAAAGTTTGTGATTGAGAAATTGAATAATTTTTTCTCCGAGAAGGAAAGCATAAAACTTTTGCAGAGTACCTTGCAGTTTATTCTTCCCATGACTGCTGAAGGAGAATTTCTCCTGAATTTAAGGGAAGCTGATCCTTCTGGACTTAGATTTCCATTTACTGGTTCAATATTAATTGCATTTGTAGGATCAGTTTCTACATCAAATTTACTACGAGCTTCCTGCAATTATATGCAAAAACAATATAAGGAGCAATCTAGAAGATTGAAGAAAAAACAACTCTTCATTTATAATATTTGGAGTTGCCAACATTCACAATTCTCCAAGACAGGTTTTTTATTGGGAAGACAAATTTCCTAGCAACCAGTGATAGCTTCAAGTCCCAACTACTGTAAAAGTTCCCAACTTAGTTAATTGCAATACTTGACAAAGAAAACTAATAATTACCAGAAGGAAATGAGCAATCATATCATAAACTGACATGAATGTAGTAATCAGTCTTTCTTTCCAAGTAAACTGATAAGATTATGAGATTTTGCTATCCAAGAACTGAACATCTATAGGTACTGTGTTGATTCATCTAAGGACTCAAAAAGTTCTTCTATGCAACTGTTCTGGTACAAAATTCAACGCATCTTTGCCACTACTATCAACATCTCTATCATACATATAGTCAATCACATTAGTCTAAACACTAGATGTTCTTTCTTCTAGACTCCACTACAACTGAAGAACTTCTTCTCATATTCTTTCTCCTAATTCAAAAATCATAAAATAATTATAGCTAAATCTGAATAATTTCATACATCATTAAGGAACTATTGCCCGGGAGCTTTTCGGTGTAGCTTCAAGATATGATAAAATGAGAAAGAAGGTTGAGTAACATGAACATGTGCAAAGGCAACCAATAGATTCTATGGTTAGATGAGTTGAATCAGTTAGAGATAGATGTAGAACACAGAAAATTCTTAGTCAATGGAATAAAAATAATTTAACTGATATAAATATAATTAGTGCTAACATCTTACATAGCGCTCATTGAAGGGGATATTGGCATATATTGAATCCCAAATAGTTGGAAAAAACATAACTCGACGTTGATGGAGTTGACTATTAGGGAAGTTTATATGGATATTAAAATCGGTCAATCTTCTAGTTTCTCGATAAATATTAAAATTGTCTTCCTAATGTGATGATTTGACTAAACATGTTATGGAGCAACCTTCAATATGTTGCATGGGCAAATAAAAGTTTGAAACTTACAAAAATAATTTCTAGTATGAAGCAAAGTCCCAAAGCATGATTACAGAAATTTGATTATCCCAGATAACAAAAAGATTGGATTTTATGCAGCAAAAGCGATGATTCTAGACATTCCTCTGTTGGGACAATCATTCTTGCGCTGCATATATCTGATGTAAATCTCAAATCAGGTATTTAACTTTACATTGTAAATTTCTAGTCAATATAAGTTGCATCCTGGCACCTCCAATAGTGGAGTACATAATTGTCCTTTTCTCCGAGGTGAATATTTTGACTGTAACACTGTTTCTGTGAATTTATAGCATTTTGAAGCCCCATCTTTACTAAGGGTCATTTGCATCCAATGGACAAGTGTGCAAAAGTATAGATGACAACAAATTAAGTGAATGAATAATTGAAAACCACTTTATAATCATATAGGAGAAAAGAAACAACATTCTTAAAGTTCAAGAGAACCTTAGAGAAATGGTAACCCTCAGGAACTAAAACTGTGAGATTGAAGATTCCTTCCATTGAGGTTCCACCGTCAATTTTGATAATATCTGTGTCTGCAGACAGGCGTCTTCTCAGGCGCTTTGGTAATTTAGACTTTGATGAGGGAGATTGCACTCCTCGCAACTCAAGTGTATGCATCACAGGATCCTTCGCATTTAGATCTATATATCTTATAAAGTTGTTGTTTGTATCAGCAATAAGCAGCTTTCCTGCAAAATGTAATAAATGAACTTCTGAAGAATGATAATTTACTAGTGATATTAACAATTAAATACCAGATGAGTGCAAAGCAGATCCAATACTTCAATCGGAAGCCTAAATAGATAAAACAACCCTAGAAATAGATCCTTTAGGAGCTTGTGAGAATGGATTATAGTTATTGATACTTTTGCAAAAAAAATTCCAAAATTAAAAGGTGAAATTTTCCAGCATTACAATATCATCATGAGAACACCTTAGAAAATTGATATGGACTAGCAGTAGTAATTTTGGTAGATGATTGGGCATTGTGTGGAAATCTTACAAAATCACCATACACTAATAAAAAGTATTTTAGGTTTATTTAATTGAAAATATAGTTCCCACTTAAAAATTACAATATAGCTGGAAGAATGGAGGTTACTAGGGCTATGCCATACTATAGCTAAGTATAAGACACGGTTGGTTGCCCAACAGAACTCTGCCAACTCATCAAGAGAAAAATCTCATTTATGATATTTAGTTAAGTTTGCTTCAATTAACTGTGATGCCGTGTGACCTAGAGGTCACGGGTTCGAGTCTCGGAAATAGCCTCTTGCAAAAGAGGGGTAAGTCTGCGTACAATCAACGGGACTCTGCATTGGCAGGAGCTTTGTGCACCTGTCTGCCCTTGTTTTTTTTCCTTCAATTAACTGAATGCAGAAACTGAAGAGATTCATCCAAATAAAAAGAAAAAAAAATTACCTTGCCCTGTTTCAACAATTCCTGAAGGTTCAGATAGCTGCATTTACATGGTAAGTATGTCAGATAAAAAACCAGAGAAGTTAATGGGAGATTTGAATTTAATGATAACAAGAGAGGATTCTTATTACTTCAAACCAACATAAAATTCAACTGCATCAAACAAACCCAACATTAGATTGGTCTGAAGTGAAAAGAATTTTCTCATGTTATTATTCTCTAAAGAGCAACATATCCAATATATTTAACTAACGAGATTGTCATTTAACTGAAGTGACAATGGAGAGTGATTATTATTTTCTGATGTGAGGCATGCTAGGTTACCCAACATATGATGCGAGGCTCTGGAATCAAACACCTATGTTGAGGTATATGTCCAGGACATGTAGGTGAACTAAACTGTCACAAAGAAAAAAGGGTAGAGTTGTGCAGCTTCAAATTGAACAAAGCACATGTGCTCTTCTAGTATGATAATGATGAAAACTCAACAAGATGCACTTAACTACTTTGATTTTGAAAAATCACCATGTTCCTAAAAAAGATTGATCAAAAAGATGACCTGAAACAGTTTACCACATCAAAATATATATATATATATATCAGCAGAAGATGATATGCTCAAACATTTAAGCAAACTAATTTGTGATTGCTTGAGTGCTTAACAGTGCAATGCAATATGAACTTAATTTAATTCTAATTGAACAAAGGAGAAGAGGTTGAGGCACTACCAATCGATGGGCAACTAGGACTTATGCTAACACTAGAGGATGATGTCACTACTATAGTGCTGATGATGCCTTATACCATCTACAAAAGACAGCACTAAGCGCATCAAGTTGCTGCTCTAACTCTATGAGCGCATCAGGGATGGGAAAGGATTTGATATGACCCTAAAAAGGGTAGCGATTCAAAGACTAATCTCTTTTAGATAAAGAAAATTTGAAAAGTATAGCCTTGAGGCATTTGGAGGTTCAACCCCCTAGAAGTGGTCATCCTATCTTTGTCTCTTAATTCTTAAGGTGGGACGTAGGATAGACAATTCACGCAATATATGCTTGTAAATTATCACGCTGTGGACCTCTGTTAGGTCAACAAATCAAATCCTTAAGGGATTTGGAAATCAAAATCCTGCAAGGGATCATCCCTATCTTTCTGCTTCATTTTTAAGGTGGGACCTAGGGTCCTAATAGTTAGCATACTCTCCACCGCTATTGACTTTCTATGCCACAGCTCCATTGACAATGCTGTCACCACACTGATCGGCCTCCAAGCTCATAATCACAACACTACCACTAACTTTCACAGCCCCTCACTTCTGTAGTATTTTGGCCCCGCATGATCCATCCACACAGCCTTTTATGACATGACATACTGTCCACGTCAAGATGATCTTCATCAGTAACGTCACAAATCACCTAATATCATGATTTTTGTAACACAGTTTCTCCTCTTAATGATTAACCTTTTAGTTCCCTAATTTATTTATTTATTTTATTTAAAAATTAGTATTAAGAAAAACTATTATACAAAAATCTTCATTGCCTTAACTTGATATGAAAAAAAGAAATTTAAGCAACATACAAGAGGCTTCCAACCAAATTAAGTTGGATGCCAAAATCAAGCAATCTAAATAGCAAGTAAAAATAATATTTTTAAGAAGGCACTGACATTAGGGGGGAAATGAAGCAAAAGAAGTAAAAAATTCAATGACCACAGAGGCTACCCTCAAGAAAATTTAGGCTTTTATTAGTGCTGTTAGAAGAAGCCATTTATTGCAATAATGTGACAAACTCACTATGTTTTGCACTAAAACCTAACTGCAAGCTTTTTTGTCCATTCCACAATTGCAATCTTTTGCAAAACCAGTAACTACCATTTCCAACATAGGCAAGCACTAGCTACATTATCTCACCTTATATCCTCCTCAAGTGAGTACATATTTAATGTAACATATTCCTTGGTGATTAGATTTTATGATTGCCCACAATTGCAATCTTTTGCAAAACCAGCAACTACCATTTCCAACATAGGCAAGCACTAGTAATACTCCTGTGTCAAATCCATTATCTCACCTCATATCCTCCTCAAGTGAGTACATATTTAATGTAACATCTTCCTTGGTGTTTAGACTTTATGATTGCCACAATCCATCAAGGGTGACCTCAATTATCCTGGTTGGTGACCTCAATTATTTCCCTCAGAATGACATCACTACGTGAACATTCACTAGAGGAAGACTTGTCACAAAGTATTGCCTTGCCATTACAAGCATCGAAGTCCCAACTCACCCTTGATTACTTAATGAAGGCTTAGGGCAAGATTTTCTCTGCCTACTCCACCCGGAGGAAGTTTCAACAGCCCATCTCCATTCAATGAAGTTGGATGGGAAGTGTTTTCCTGTCCTCACTCAGGTTGCGTGTCTGCCTCAGGTCAATGGAGTCTCATCACAAGGCATTCTCTTATGATCACTCGATGCAGAAGTCTTGACACACTTTGTTATATCATTGAAAATTTCAAAGGACCTTTTTTTTAATTCTGATTAATATTAGGACTTTTTTTTTATAAAAGTGTACCTAATAACCTATCCACTATTTTTATTTTTCTCCGGTTCTTGCCATCTCTTCCCTAAAACCCTATTCTTTTCTTTATGCACGTACC
>JBBUKS010012662.1:0-12179 GCA_038050645.1 Hedychium gardnerianum | reverse complement strand
GTTGTAGTATAGTGGTGAGTATTCCCGCCTGTCACGCGGGTGACCCGGGTTCGATCCCCGGCAACGGCGAAATTTTTATTTTTATTTTTATTTTCCCTCGCATTCTCATTCTTATCTTTTATTTGCTAGAATTAAGTAAATAATAAATAGTCTGTTCCTAAAATATCAAAAATAAATATTCCTACAATTAATAAAACAAAAATTAAGTAAAATTAGGATTAAATACTAATTTTATCCAAATTAGTATTTCAAATCTATTTTGCAACCAACCAAAGTCCCAACTCATAAAAATTCATGAGAAATTATATATTTATTTCTACAAATTGATTGTTTTTGCAAGATCTTGTACAATTTAATGAATTGCCTGTGGAATCATACACAATATCGAAAACCTTGAGGGAGAAACAATATCGAAAAAATGAACACTAAATATAAGTGCCAGCAATCGTACGACCATGATGAATATGCAAGGATACAAAGCTCAATCTAACTTGGAAGTGTTATCTACAATTTAAAGGTGGCAAAACTCTACATTATATTCGTTCCAAGATACTTCCTAGGCAAGGTGTTGATCTTCAAACCCTAACTCTTATCCCAAGGCATTTCTCACATAGTCGGGAAGTAGCTTTAGCAGTTTCGGTATATATTCAAATAACTTCGGCAGGCACTTTGGCTGATTTTCAGTTCTGAATACTCAAAACATATTTATTCCTTTTTTAGTGGAGAAAAATAGTGAGCAATGCTAGAACCCTTTCTAGATGTATTTGTACGCTTCAGTGGCCGAATCCATTCTCTGACTTCTCTCTGGATCTCAATAGGTAACTCGTCTAAGACAGAAGGATCGATATCTTCCACATTGAAACCCCATGAATCATAATCATTCTGAGTCTGGCTGTGCCGATCATCTTTGTTCATGCTAACCTCTGTGGATGCTCCTTTCTCTGTCATTTGCTTGGACTATAAGTGTTTATAGGACTTTGCAAAAGTAAAAGCATTCAAAATGATGCAATAATTAGAAAAACAGTATCATTCTAGAAACTGTCGCTTACCAGAAAATGAAGGTGATGATGCTGTATCATGATTGGATGTTTCACCAGCTTGGCTGGTTGTAGGAAAAGAGGAATTACTACCTCGGAAGAACTTTAAGATAGAGGATTTTCCCTGGCAATCCAACAGGCAGGTTAAGGAATCAAATTGTCAGCCAAAACTCATCAGAACCTGCAAAAAAAGTGTCAAGACTCCTATGCAATCACACACATAATGCTTTCCATGATGTATGAAACCATAAATCAACAATTGGACAACGATGCATCAAATATGAGAATTTCATACAACATCTTCCTGTTTTGGGCAATTGCTTCGGCTTTAGTCAGATTATGCAGCTCAAGAATTAAGACCACATATAATAGAGTTAACGGGATTACATTCTCAAGTAAGCATGCAACTCACACCAAGGTTAAGTCTAGTCACAATATAATGTTAGAAGTGGATAGCCATCTAAACCAATTGAATTGATATAACTGATGAATAAAGCATAGAAGAAAGATAAGGATACAAGGCAGAAGCAACCTTATGGTAAAGTCATCGGCAATAAATTTATAGGTAAGGATACTGAGTTCTTCCCAATTCATGCTGCACAATTTAGAAGCTTCGTTCCAAGTAGCTTCAGATAATACAAATCATCCATGTGATTTTATGCTAGTAGATTTTATCTCGACATTGTCTCCTTCAAGAAATCATTCGTTAAAGAACAATGCTGATAAACACAAATGGGTATGACAGCAAACACATCTTTATCTTTCTGACCACCGTAATGGTATATGCCAATTCAGTAGGCTACTAAATTTCTAGGTGAGAATACTTTTTTCTTCCTAACTCATGCTGCAAAGTTTTATAATGTGGTATACTCAAGTCAGTAGGATACCAAATTTCTAGGTGAGAATACTAAGTTCTTTCTAAGTCACGCCGCAGAGTCTTAGAAGGAGTCTATTTGAAGAAATCATCCACTTGAGAACACAATGATGAGAAACATGAATGAGTGACAGTATATATACCACATCTTTTATCTTTCTGACAGCTGTAATGGTTCTCTTTTGAGTCTTATCTAGAAGTTTGTTGTTGATATCACTTCTAGTAGCTTCAGATGCAAGGTCCCTTGGTCTAACGTCATGGTTCATCATTTCAAAATCTTTGCGTTGTAGATCCACATCTGTACACACCACACATCATGAGCATGATGGCGAGAAGAAAAGCAACAGAAGAGTATGACATTAAAGATTGAATATGACCTGTAGAAGACGAGACAAGATCTTGTTTAAGAGACCCATTAGGATCATCTGATATCATGGAGGAGCAATCTTTGCCTTGGAGAAACTTCAAAATTGACCTTGTTCCCTAAGAAACATGAAGAAACTTTCTGAATCCTACTATGCATGTCAGTTACTACAAGTTATAATCACCTAAATCTAATATGCACCGTTAGACTTCATCTTTGAAGCTGCACTAGCGACGTGAAACATTGTGAATGTCGATCCTAACCCCAAAGAAAAGTGGAGGGGTGACTGGTACACATGGTTTATGATTAAAAAAAAATCCCTATTTAAGCAAAAAATTGCTTTTCTAGTTGAGCTGACTAGAAAAATATTTCTACTTGACTTGAGCTGATCATATTGATTGGTTTCTATTTGTTTCAGATCTACTTCGACATTACTAATTTCTTTAACAAAATTTGAGTATAGTCATCAACATATTATTCCTTTTTCGTGTGCCAAAAAAAAGCATATTATCTTAGAGCAGATAAAATCCAAACAATTAATGGATAATATTCATAAGTTTTATGTTCATTACTATTTGAATCCAAAATTTAATCAGTTTCGTCAACCTAACCTAAGATTGTAATAAATAAAAAAACTTCAATTAGAGATAACATATTTCAAAACCTATCATCAAACCTAGATCTGTTAGAAGG
The DNA here is from genome assembly GCA_038050645.1 of Hedychium gardnerianum. Lineage (NCBI taxonomy): Eukaryota > Viridiplantae > Streptophyta > Magnoliopsida > Zingiberales > Zingiberaceae > Hedychium > Hedychium gardnerianum. The sequence continues at coordinate 9,211 of JBBUKS010012662.1, read as the reverse complement.
GAAATCTGAAATGAAGATGAAAAAAATGAATGAAAATATGTGTTCATATAAGAATCAATTGCACCAGTTCTACATGAAATGCATATAGAAGCTAACAGCTTACTTGCGGCACATCAGTTATTTTACTCGCTGCAATAGAAAGCGATGTTACCCCCCATCCAATGTGTTGGGAACCCAAAAAATCCCGAAGACCAGAATCAAATAATCTCATAGCATCTTCTTTGAGTTTTGAAGTTCCATAACGCAAGGTACAAGATTTTGAAGGAAATTTCCTTTGGGGTTCCATGTCATTTTCCTATGAAGTATACAACATATAGCATATCTAAAGAGTTGTTTTCAGAGAAGCAAGTATAGATGCTTATTGTGCAAAATACAATGTACAAGGACAATCAAGTAAATGATTCAATAATGTACCTTAAATGCTCTGGCATGTAAGGTCAGTGTATGTGCAACACGTTTGTTCTGATCCAAGTCAGACTGTATACGCTCATTTAGTTCTTCACACAATTGATTGACCCAGTTCTCAACCTAAGTCAGTTCAAGATTGAAAAAAGAAAGGGGAAGTTAGAAACAGCTAAAACCTATCTGGAATATCAAGCACTGCAACCACAATAAAATGTTAAATAGCAAACCAGACAAGGAAGTATGGTAAATCAGTTTCATATTACACCATTCTTTATAGGTGTGAGTCATGATGAGATAGAGATTGCTTGAATAAATTAACACAATAATTTGTTATGCTATAATAAGACAGGTTGAAAAAAAACTAAAAGAAGATTGAAAAATGGAAGAAACAAGAAGGATGTGCTCGTTCCAAAAGGTCATCCTTGTGATAAATTAAACAACTGTATGAGGCTTGCTGACAAACAATTCCCAGTGAAGAAAGTGAAACTTCATACTCACTATTCACTAAGGACAAAACTGGGTAACACAGCATCACAAACATATATAAAATACATAATTGCAAAACTACAATTAAATGTCAGCTAAGAGATATCATGGATCCCAACTATTTGGTATTAGTCATAGCTTTGGGAGTAGTAGACATATGATACGTATAAGAAAAAGGTCCAGCAAAATTATAAGAATGAGACCTTGAATCCTTGATCATAAATTTGAATATGAATCAAAATTAGCATATTTATGATTAAAAAATGAAACATGTCTTGCATGTGTTGAAAGGAGTACTGGATCGATAGATTCCCATGTATGGAGAGATGTAAAACCTTGTGATAAATTCAAATAACATTCTTAAGTAAGCGTGTAAATGGAGAATGACTTACAACAAATCCTACTTCAATGAGTAATATAACTGTAGAAAAATTTCAAGGATTCTCATCCCTGGTAGACTAGGAAATCATAAACTGAAAAGAATTCCTACAGCAATATTGTTTCAATCAGGAAGGGCCCTGGATAGTCGAAACTTGAAACATATGGATTATGGCACTAATACAACAAACTAAGTCAAACTTCTAGTGGATTGAATACATACAGTTAACAAATGGCATTTCAAAAGATCCAAGAAGATACATACAGAAGCAATAGTCTTCAATGCTTGTGGACCTGGAAATGTCTTTCCACAACCATGGCTTTTAGGCAGAAGGCGGTCCTCAACAGCATCTCCACTAATACCTCTCGAGATGTTCCACAACCATGTGCTGTGATTTTAAGAACATGGTAGTTAGAAAGAAGTTTGCTAGATTATGCAAACATAATTTTGGAAAAGATTCAAGAAGGATAAATAGTATGATGACCAAGGTACGAAAGTAAGAGAGGGATAAATAGCATGATGACCAAGGTACGAAAGTAAGGGACGTAGTTATGTAAATAGTTGGAAATATGAGTAGGAAAGTAAATTGCAGTTGAAGAATGGGTTAGATTGGCTATCTAAACAAAGCTTGCAGTTTTGTCACTGTTCAGGAACCAAAGAAGGCCTGCTCGAGGTACTTTGAATCTTGGCCACTCAGTTTCAGATGGTACATGACAGTATTTAAAAGTTAAAACCATAAAGGGCAGCCCGGTGCACAAAGCTCCCGCCAATGCAGGGTCCCAGAAAGGGCTTTATTGTACGCACTCTTACCTTGCTTTGCAAGAGCGGTTTCCGAGACTCGAACCCGTGACCTCTAGGTCACACGATAGCAACTTTACCGTTGCGTCAAGGCTCCCCTTCATTTAAGTGGTTTTAAAAGTTAAAACCATGGTTACAATAAATTAAAAGTGAATAGTGGTTGCTATTGTACCCTGTATTAATACCATAGTGCTCTTGCAACTTCTCCTGACTGAACTGTAGCAAATCACCAACAGTCTTCAATCCAAGATCTATTTGTAGGGAGCTTCCAAGCTTTCCACCAAGTTGTTTCCTGAGATATAGTATCATTTCAGTGAAGCATTATTGAACAAGAAACAACAGCAACTGCTACAACATTAACAAAGCAGCAGTTGTCAGATAATCTGAAAATCTGAATATGAGAACACTAACATCGAAAAAAAGTTTCGAAACTGAGATCATAATTCATAACTACTTATACGTAAGATCATTACATTTTCTTCACGGGCAAGGATGCTAGTAGATCCTTAACTGAAGAGGATGGTACAATAGTCTGTTGTGCAGGCTTATGCATAGGACTAGCAAGTTTTGCTAACATCTGCAATAAGGATTGTCCATAAATCATAAGCTAGAAAATATAATGGTTATTAAGCTTCTAACTTGAGTTGAAAGCACCAAGATGTAACTTGATATCACATCCAAACTGGAAGCTTCAAAGGAATATATCAACAAGTGATTCCATGCCAGAAATTATGTTGAGTAGAGATACGAAAATGCAGATAACCAGATCTCATTATATTCTCTTATGACCACCTTGTTGTGTGCAATGCCAGCAGAACATGTGAATGTTGTTTCATTCAAAACTTCAATACGAAGTTGTGCCACAATAATAGCACCACAAGCTAATAGTTTGTCCTGACGGTCAGCTTCATTTTGACAAAGCCACTCTTTGACATTCTTTTCCCTTTCATCATCGTCCTGAACAACACAAAAAGTCTATATCACTTTCAGGTTTGATGATCGTTTTAAAAAGTAGAAAAATAAAATATGTTTAAAGTGGTCCTACCAAATTGTAATAAAAAATGTTAACCTAAGTATAGTACAGACAAAAAAATCAGGGACTGATACATAAGCACACACGCAAGCACAATATGAACGCATGAGTCATTTCTTTGATAAAAAGTCAACAATATGTGCTGAGGACTAAGGGACACTCAAATATTCTTGCTTTGCACAGAAGTGATATTGGATGCATATGAATTGGTTGGTATGTTACATCTGTACTTTAAGAAATTAATTTTTTATCTCAAATATAATAGAATGAAATTGCTAACCCCGGAATCTATGATAAAAATAGAGGGAACAAAAAGGTATACTAGTATGTAGTATCTTACAACATTAAGACCTAATACGTGTGACCTCAGAGCCTCTTCATTAATTGTGTCTAGCATCTCTGGTGGTGTTTCTGATAGCATCGTTTCAGCAGCATCAGTAAGATCCAGATAAACTTCATCAATTGACGCTCGCTCACATCGCCCTTTGGTAGAAAGTATGGAAACAACCTACAAGTTCAGAATCCCCACCAACATCCACTTTGGTTAACCCCAAAAGAAGTGCAGGATTTTTTTACTCATTTATCAATACTACATATAACAAGATTAAGTCTAGCATATAGTGAACAAACCTCAGAACCAGCATCTCTGTACATATTTAAATCAGCTTTACCCCGTGCAACAGGAACTTGAATTAATTGGATATTTGGACATACCATTTTGGCATCATCTCCACGCATAGAACTGAGACCAGTGATATTTAGAACTTCTAAGTAAATAAAGAAAAGAAATTAGAAAAGAAAGCAAACTAACCGCTTCACACCAAATCTTCGAGCTTCATAACCAACTGCAATCAGGGCACCACCTTTCCATGAGTTATACTGTACTACAGCAGCGGGCAAGCCCTTCAATTCAGGATTTTTGCGTTGTTCCACTACAACAGCAAAATATGTTCAAATTTTTTATATATTTCATTATCTGGCAAAAAAAAAAAAAATCTTCATTATAGGTTTGTGTAAACACATTTTCAAGTTAAAATGTCACTTTTTTCATGAATTTATAGAATCAAATACAATAAAATAAAATTATGTTTAAAAGCTTGTGTAAAATAGTTTGTGTTCGATTGATATGTACTAATGCCAAAATGCCCAATTCAAACGGGACAAAGATTTACTTTTAGAGGATATATATATATATATATGTTAAAGATGACATGTGTAAAAATCAATATTACGTTACAAGAAAACCGTAAATATACATTTCATTAGTTCACAAACAAATGGTTGGCAACTTCTTAACATGCTTTGTTCAATGTTTGATGATTCTTCATGGACTTAAAAATGTTGTACTTAATTATTTCATGTTTGGTTAATAAATTCAACGGTGAAAAGGTGTTCAAGTTAAATTGTGTCATCCTAAATGAAGAAAAATAATGTTAACTAGAGCTATAGCCAACAATTCATATTGTTATCATACTACGCATTACTGGTGTACTCTTCTCTATTTCTTCAAATTATCTTCACTCAATAAATTTGGTAGGAGTTTATCATGTTAGTGGAGTGACATATACAGGACGAGCAAAAGACACAAACTTCGCTTCGCATAGCAAATCCGGAATTCAGGGTTGAAATAATAGACAGCAGGAATCGATTCTCTTATCTCCCACTAAAAACTGTTTTTTCCCCCACAAAACTGTGAGCGTATGGTCAATTAACGCCATGTGAAAGTGCAACTCCTGTTCCGAGATCAGATGGAAGATTTGAAAGAGGGCAAGAAAACTGGCGCCTTTGAATCAGGTTAGGGTTTTTGAAAGAATAAGAGACGAAGAGAGACCTTGGACGTAGAAGCAGTCCATGTCGACGTGGGCGATCACACGCGCGTTCTGGGGCTCCGGACGCGCGATTGGCATCCTTGCTTCTCCCCGGATCGATCACGCATCGAGTGGCAATGGCATCCTCTTCTTCCCCTTCCTGCGATTCTCCTACCTTTCCCTCCCTAAACCTCACGAAACGCCCTAATCAAACTCTTCACACATTTTATGAAGAGAGAAATCAGTTTACCCCACATAGTTTTATTTCTTTTTGAAATTACGTCTAAAATTTGCAAATTTACTGTTTACTCCTACAATAGTGTTTAACCAAAAAAAGTCAAACTCCTATCATGTCGCCAAATCCCCCGAAGCAGAAGTAGAGGCGATTCCCGTTGACTCAAAACTCATGCTCGAAGTAGTCAACGAAGGTAACGGAGCGGGGCCGTAAGTGGGCACCGGCATCGCCGGCGGGAGCTCCGGCGAAGGAGAATCAAAGTTGAGCACGTTAATGGCCTGTTTCATCGACGGCCGTAGCTTTGGATCAGGATGAGCGCACCATAACCCCACGACCATCAAGCACTCCATTTGTTTCTGATCAAATTCGCCCTGTAGATTCTCGTCCGCCGCCTCGAGAATCATCTTCCTCCCGTAGAGCTCCCACACCCATCGAGCCAGTTCGACCGTGCCGTTTTCTTCCACCACTAATGGCCTTCTACCGGATGCTATCTCCAACGCCACGATCCCGAAGCTGTAAACATCGGATTCCTTACTTGCCTTGCCGGTGTAGAAGTACTCCGGCGCCATGTAGCCTCTCGTGCCGGCCAACACCGTCATCGTTTGCGGCCCGCCGTGGTGGTCAAGGAGCCTGGCGAGACCGAAGTCCCCGAGTTTGGCACTGAACGTCGAGTCCAACATGACGTTGCTCGGCTTGACGTCTCGGTGCACCACGCACTGCTCCCACTCCTCGTGGAGATAGAACAGAGCCGAGGCCAAGCCCAGCGCGACCCTGTGCCGCACTCCCCACTCCAACGTCGTCGCGCCGCCGCTGTGGAGGTAGGAATCGAGGCTGCCGTTGGGCACGAGCTCGTAGACCAGGAGGAGTTCCTGGCGGTCGTGGCACCAGCCTACGAGCTGCACCAGGTTGCGGTGGCGAAGCCGGCTTATGATCTTGACCTCCGACATGTACTCCTTCCTCCCCTGTTTCGAGCCTTTGGAGACCCTTTTGATGGCAACCTCGAGCTTGTGATCTTTCAACACGCCTCTGTAGACCGATCCGAACCCTCCTTCGCCGAGCTTCCCTTCGTCGGAGAAGTTTCTGGTGGCGCGGACGAGTTCCGGGTAAGCGAATCTCTTCGGTCCTCTCTCTCTTTCGAACTCATTATCCATGGCTTCATCGAAGACCCAGTCCTCTTCTTCATCTCTTCCGCTCGTCCTGCGCCTTCGTTTAAAGAACCATAGCGCGCCCAAAGTTGCCACCAAGGAGACTAGTACTGCTCCGGCAACGACGAAACTGGCGAGGAACGCAGTCTTGCCATTCTTTCTTGGCTGCAGAGTCGAATCGAACGACCATGAACGAATAGTATGCGTTTCAACGCCCGAACCGGTGGCCGCCGAGAAGCCAATGACTACTTCTTCCGGCAGGACTGTTCTCAAGTCGATGGTGTCGCTGAGGACCAAAACAGCATCACTGAGCTCTCGATCATCCCCGGATGAGAGGAACACACTTAACTTATGACTGGTGGCGTTGTAAATGACCCACGCGACCATATCGGCGCCAACGGAATAGTTGCTCCAGTCCGCTGTCTTGGTCGAGTTCAACGAGTTGATGTCGATTCCGACATGTCTGTAAGTTGGATCGCCGTACTCCGTGTTCTGAAAAGTATCGAACTCCACCGCCACCGTGGAGTGGGGAGGAGGAGGAGGAACAACGCTGCTGAAGAGGCCGAGGCCCCTGCCGCTGGAATTGTCAGGGACCGCGTACGGCGGCGCTGACAGGAAGAAAGCGAGGCCGTCGCCGGGTTCCCAGTTCTTATCGTCGGGCAGCTCGGCGACGTTGAAGACGAAGCGGGTGGTAAAATCCGTGAGTTGGCGGGTTTGCGCGTCCCATAGGAGGAGGAGTTGCTTGTAGTAGCTCGCTCTCCCCACGCTGTCGGTGTTTTGCTGACTGCCGATGTTCTTGGTGAGCTCGATAAAGTCGTTGCTGTTTAGGGCGTCGCCTTGGAGAAGGATATCGGATTCATTGCCGACGTTATGGAAGTCGGAGAAGTTGAAGAACAGAGAGCTTGACGAAGGAACGGCGGTCAATAAACAAATCACAACAGCGGAGATCATCAAAGTGCTTGATCTACGCATCATTGCAGATCATGAAGATCGCAGCAGCAGCAGCAGCAGAAGAAGAAGCAGTAGCAGTAGTAGTGATCAGAATCCGAGGAAAGAGAGCAATTGGATGGTGCATAAAAAAGCTGGTGATAAAAAATTAATAATTATTTCTTCTGATCAAGTGCAAACTTATTAAGAATGGGCGTGTTTATCTACAGGGAATCTTAGATCCATGTGTAATTAATTCCGGCTGAATTGATCTTTGTCAAAACTTTGAAATGGTGTGCAGATGGCTTCTTACTGGCCCCACCCAACACGAAAACTACACTTTGACCTGGTTCCATGAAACTAAAGCTGTGGTCAGTCTTGAAGGAGGACCAATGCGCATAAAAAAACTGGTGATCAAAAGGTCGCAAATTCATAATTATTTCTTCTGGTCAAGTGCAAACTTATTGCGAATTGGCGTTTTCATCTAGAGGAATCGATCAAATGTAAAATTCCACCGGAATGGATCAAAACTTTGAAATGGTGTGCAGATGGCCCCACCCAACGCGAAAACTACACTTGACCTGCTTCCATGCAAGTTGTGGTGTCAATCTTGAAGGAGGACCAATTGAACCTTATTATTATTATTATATAAATAAAAAACTAAAATAACATTCTTAATTATTTGACTTCTTTAAAAAAAGATATATCAAAATAATACTTCAATGCCTATTTTTCATTCAAAAATATCATTATTTAGCAACTATTTTATTTTTTTAATCATTAATAAAGCAACCGCTATTATGAATGTCATGTTTTTTTTATTTATAGCAACTTTGTGTGCTTTCACCGTTACAACCATTAAAGGGCATAGCTGATTATTATATAATAAATTTATAAAATTAAATAAAAATCAATTTCTAACCAAATCAATAGAAATATTTTTTTATATGATAATTTATTTTAATTTTCTAATTTACTCATTTTGAATGATATTAGATAGTGGAACCATCAGGATTTTTTAGAACCGTTAAGTATTCATTTGACTGCTCCATCGGGAATTATAACTATGATTATATTACAACAATTATAATATGGTATGGATCAAAATAAAAAAAAAACTCATTCATATATTGATCATTGTTTAAATTAGTGAATTAGTCTTTTTCGTGATAATCTTGAGATGGACTGACGACGAGCGTTTAATCTTTTATGATTATGAAGAAAATTAATTTCTCATATAAAAATCTGTTTTATTTTTTTTTATGATCGTATCAACTTGAGGATAGATGAAAGAAATTTATTTATTTATTTTGTATCATATATTCGAATCTTATCATTTAATTAATCCTATATTAAACTAATTCAACATCATATTTTAATCATCAAATAAATTCAAAAAATATAATAACTCGTAACATCCTAACTTCACTATTAATTCTATCGTCATAAATATATTTTATATAAAAATTAAATTTTAATTGCTTGAAAATATAATTATTTTTTATCATCGTATTAAGCCCAAGCGGATGAAGGGAGGTTATGAATAATAGTCAAAGGTAGAAATGATAAAGCGTGAAATTGATTTTAACGTAGTTGACAATGAGAGTCATTGGAATCAACACCCACTTAAATATCTAATACCTATTTTTAATGATGAATTAGCATCTAGATCCAAGTGAATTTAATATTTAAAAACATGGCTCATACTTTTATTGATCATTAAGGACGTGTTTGGTTCATGGTCATCGCAGATAACCAAGATTATCTGCCTATAGTTATCTATGATAATCGTATTTGGTTAGGGTTTTTTTCAATTCCAAAATTTTTCTCGATTTCGAATCCTGGACATTCGTCCCGGAATCTTCGGAACTGTCCTGGTTTTTCTCGATTCCGGAGGTTAAGCGAAAAAAAGTTTCGAAATTACCCTCGGCAGCAGCGGTGTGCGCGAGCGGGGCGGTGTGCACGAACAGTTTTTTCCCTTCCTCTTCGTCTCGT
>JBBUKS010012642.1:0-12182 GCA_038050645.1 Hedychium gardnerianum | reverse complement strand
CCTACCCAGAAGAATATCAGCAGCTACTAAATAACGCTGATGGGGCGGCAGGTACACAAAACATCTTATCCCAGCTCAGGACAATCTTTATACTAGAAGATCCGTTTCAGGGATCAACAGCAGGACAAGAAGAGGCTTATAGGGACCTGGAGCGATTATCCTGCAACAACCTAAAGGATATTATTTAGTTCCTGAATGATTATTTAAGGATCTCCTCCAAAACGGGCAGGTTATTCACAGGCCCAGAACTACCTGAAAAGTTATGGTCCAAAATGCCCGGAGATCTGGGTCGCAGAATTAAGGAAGCCTTTGAAAACAGATACAGAGGTAACACTATAGGTGTAATTCCCAGAATTTTATTTGCCTATAGATTCCTAGAAAATGAGTGCAAAGATGCAGTATTTAAAAGGGCACTCAAAGACCTATCCTTCTGTAGTAACATCCCAATCCCGGGATACTACCAAAAGCCCGAAAAGAAATACGGAGTAAGGCGTTCAAAGACATACAAAGGGAAACCTCACTCATCACATGCCCGAATTGAAAAGAAGAAACATCTCATCAGAAATAAGAAATATAAGTGCTACTTATGTGGAGAAGGACACTTTGCAAAGGAATGTCCTTATGACAAAAGAAATGTTAAGCAGGTTGTTATGTTCGAGCAACTAGACTTACCTGAAGATTGTGAGATAGTTTCAGTCCAGGAAGGTGACAACCCAAGCGACGACATCTATAGTATATCAGAAGGCGAGGATGTTGAAGACCTTCGGTATGAAGTTAATTCTCTCATAAGGCATGAAAGGATCTTTATGTTACGAGAAGACGGCAGATCATGGTGGATCAGTCCAGAATCCGGATATCGTGCTAGAGTTCAAGTCTCCCTAAAACAGTTTGAATGCAAGCATATATGGGAGATCAATGAAGATATCCCCGCAGAATATGAAAAATGCAACTGCTGCAAAAGGGAAACTCAGCGCAGGCATAGAAGACATTGCCCCTTGTGCAAGATCACAGTCTGTGGAATGTGCAGTATTTACTATTTTGATAAAAGAACTCCAGTGGCGCAACCGGAACCTATAAGGTATGAATCTCGTGACCTTTTACGACAACAACAAGATTATATTTCACATTGTGAAGCAGAAATAAGAAGGTTGAAGCTGGAAATAGAAGCTGGGCAGGAAAAGGAAAAGGAAGCTCAGCTAATAAAGGAAGATGCCATTACCACAGCCGAAGAAAACTTTAAGCTAAAGCATGAAATTGAAGAATGGCGGCAAAAATATCAAGCTCTAGAAGAAGAAACTATGGAGCTTGACCGGCTAAGGTTGGAAAGAGTAGACCTCCACAGAGAAATTGAAAGGCTAAAAGGAGGACTTAAAGAAAAGGAAGTGATAGAGGAGCTTGATTTAAATGTGCTATTGTTAGAAGACACACAGAAGATTCTATCTCTTGAAACCCTGGAGGTAAGGAGTTCCAGAAAAGAAAGGAATATGCTGTTCAATCTCAGGGTGGAATTCGAAGTACCAGGAGCGGTACCCTTCAAAGTTAATGCAATATTAGATACAGGGGCTACTACCTGTTGCGTAGATGAAGACTCAGTCCCCCACAATGCCTTAGAAGAAAATCCATTCCTAGTCCATTTCAGTGACATCACTTCAAGAACCACCGCTAAGAAGAAGCTCAAAATGGGAAAAATGATTATAGGGGAAAATACTTTCAGAATCCCCTATACCTATTCATTCCCGATGAAGTTAGGAGATAACATCCAAATGATACTTGGATGTAATTTTATAAGGGCGATGCAAGGAGGCGTTAGGATTGAAGTTAACATAGTAACTTTCTATAAAAATCTAACGATCATAGATACTTTGCCCTTTGTTCCAGCAGCAGCGGCTATAGAAGAGCTAGAACTGGAAGAAGAAGATTACCTACAAATACAAGAAATGGTGTACTATTCCGTAGGTGCTACACTACAGAGGTTCCAATCCCAGTTCAGCGGAATTCTTAATGAGCTGAAAGCCCAAGGATATATTGGCGAAGACCCACTCAAACATTGGGCAAAGAACAAAGTTCTTTGCAAACTGGAGATCAAAAACCCAGACTTCATTATTGAAGACAGGCCGCTGAAACACTTAACACCGCAAGCCAAAGAAGCCTTCTCAAAGCATGTTAAGGCCCTACTCACTATTGGTGTTATCAGGCCCAGTAGAAACAGGCATAGGACAACTGCTATTATAGTCAACTCAGGAACCTCTATTGATCCAAAAACGGGACAAGAAGTAAAAGCAAAGGAAAGGAAAGGATGGTTTTCAATTACCGAAGATTATATGATATCACAGAAAAGGATCAATACAGCTTACCAGGTATAAACACCATTCTGAGAAAGGTAAGCAGAAGCAGTATTTATTCAAAGTTTGATCTTAAATCAGGATTCCATCAAGTCGCTATGCATCCTGATTCCATTGAATGGACCGCTTTCTGGGTCCCTGATGGATTATATGAATGGCTAGCTATGTCATTCGGGCTTAAAAACGCCCCTGTCATTTTTCAGAGAAAAATGGATGACTGCTTCCGAGGAACAGAACAATTTATAGCTGTATATATCGACGATATTTTGGTATTCTCAGCAACGGAGGCAGAACATGCAAGACACCTCAAGATTATGTTGGATATATGCAAGAAAAATGGGCTAGTCCTAAGCCCAACCAAGATGAAGATAGATGTGGAAGAAATTGAATTTCTAGGGGCAATTCTCAGCAACAGAAGAATCCGACTTCAGCCCCACATAATCAAAAGGATTATTGAATTCAAAGAAGAAGACCTAACCACCAAGAAAAGACTCAGGTCTTGGTTAGGAATACCCATTTATGCAAGAAGTTATATTCCCAATCTAGGGAAACTCCTCAGCCCCCTATACTCAAAAACTAGTGCAACTGGAGAAAAACGGATGAACCACTAAGACTGGGAATTAGTAAAGACTATAAAACAGAAGGTGCAACAACTTCCAGATCTTGAGATACCTCCTGATGACTGCTATATCATATTAGAAGTCGACGATTGCATGGAAGGGTGGGGAGGCATCTGTAAATGGAAACAACTAAAGGGAGATCCCAAGTCTGCCGAAAGGGTCTGTGCTTATGCAAGTGGGAAATTCTACCCCATCAAATCAACCATAGACGCAGAAATACACGCAGTAATGAAAACTATAAAGTCTCTGAAGATCTATTACTTAGATAAGAAGGAGATAACTATTCGCAAAGATTGTCATGCCATCATAAGCTTCTTCAATAAATCTGCTCAAAATAAGCCCTCCCGGGTTAGATGGATGGTTTTTGTAGACTACATTATTGGAAGCGGGATTGATGGTAAAACACCTTAAGTTTCTTTCTTTGCAGCACCAACAATTTCTCAACCAAACAATCCATCCGATGGGCAATAAAGCCCTGGGCCTTTTCTCTCTATGTCAACGATTTCGTATGGAAGTTCTCAACTATAAATGTGAGCTTAATGAATGTGTTTGATCTTTAATCATGATTTTGACCCCTTTATAGGTCATTAAGGTGTTTTGGTTAGAACATTTGGATGGCGCCAAAGAACCCAAAATGATGCTATATGGGCAACATTATCTCTCTAGTTTGTTCCTGTTTTTTAGTTGACATTAGATATTTTAGTCTTTGACCCGACTAGTTTGGTCTTACGAAATTTTTTTACGGATACCAGGATAAATCGGAGAAGCGCACGTGGAGATCCATCAAAGTTCTCGAGGTCGTTATCCATCGAGGGAAAAATCTTTTACAATATATCATAGTAGATTTCGAACTTTAAATTAATGTCTGATTTATTATTAAAAAATTTAATCATGACACTCTGTTCCTAAGGCATAATTTCTCTTATGAAGGGTGGATAGAAAAGGGAAAATAATTAAGGGTGAAAAAAAAATAAAGGAAAGAGGAAAGAGAAACGAGAAGGGGTAGAGCTTGCGACCAATTTGCGGCAGCCTAGGCTTCCTACCTGCGACCACAAAAGGTGAGGAGGAATTTGTTGTCAGTCTAGTAGCGAACGTGAGCTCGCAGTGGCCTAACCACGACTGCTAGCTCACAACAGCTTAGCCATGGCTGTTAGCTCGCAGTGGGGCCTAGTCGTGATCGTGAGCTCGTTGGGTTATTGGCTCACAAGAGGCAAACTTGTTGGGTTGTTGGCATGAGCCAAATCTTCTAATTTAGGATGGTAGAAAAATGAATTAAGATTTATCCACAGGATTTGGAATCCACCATTTAAAATTCTAATTTTACACTAAGTAAATGAAGGAAATTATCTTGCCGCTTGTGCAATCTATCCTCTTTTTTTTTTTTTCGTTTGTTTGTAAGGACAGACAAAGCAACAATCTCTTGATAGTTATTTTATTCTTTAATAATGAGTTTTACCATTGTAGCAAAAAGGCGAAATGCTCGCCCCCAGCGCCCCCGCCAATTCGTCCCAGGACCAACACGAAGGAGGTAAATCACGAGGGCTAGTCTAGCCAGCCCGAACAGTGACTAGTGCATAAGGAGGGCAGGAACCTGGCTACTAGCCAGGATTTGACCCCAAGACCTCATTATGGCAACACCTCATGTACTAGCCATCAATTCATCCCGTGGGGATAATAATGAGTTTTACCAATTTTACAGTACAAGATGTTTTAATCAAAATACCACCATGATCACCCACAAATGGCTCAAAATTATATCATTTGTACACTATTGTACCCCTAATAGTCTCATGATAGTGTTTCTATTCTTTAACCATCACTTTGACCCCTTTTGGGTCTCGAAGACCCAAATGGACTCAAAATCATATCATATGGTGCCTTTTATTTTATCAGGAGGCTCGTTTATTATCTTATACATGATCCTAGCTATTTCTGATAAAGTACTTATGAATAACTTGAATCAAGAAGGAAGAAAAATAATTCTCTTGCTCGTCCAAAAATGAAATATTTGCACTAACACCATATTATCTATTATCTGGTCTAATATGTTGAACGCAATCAGCAATCACCATTACTTTGATCTTAATGAAGAAGGTAGTACGTATCATGACAAGTCAAACATAATGAATGTAGACTTCGATCGTTACTTTGAGAGAACATTTAGATAATAAAACATCAACCAGGATAAGAGAACTTGTGGAGAGACGAATTCATGACTAATAATGTGGAAGGATAAACAAACGAGGTTAACCCAAACTATTATGGTGACTTAGAAAATTATTTTCAAGAGTTTTTTCCAAAGAAAAATACAAGATGTTATTGAACACACTGAATTCTATATTGTCCAGGTAAAACAAGGCATACACTTCAGTATTGTGTATTATTGTTCATAGCACAAAGAAATAATTTATGTTAGGGATTTTTTGCTTCAAGACAAAAAGTTTAAGAATGCACTTGATAGGTATGTTATGGTTAGAAGATTCCAATACAAGTTGGTCCACTCCTGGATGAAGAAAATGAAAGATGTTTGTCAATCCCTATGCAAGAAAGTTTCATGGGGGCGACATTGAGTTTACCTTCAATAAATATGTAAAGGATCACAGATATAGTGACATCATGGAGATTGTTGTTCATCCTGCATGGACTTTCACATATATTGCATTGCAAGTTGAAGGACAATTTATGTCCATATATAATTACAAACCAAGGCCGATACAATGAGATGCAATTAAGGTTCAAAGTGTATGTATCATATGGTAGGCATACTATCAGGAGAAGGCTTTAGAGAAGATGGTTGGTGATTTTGATAAACAAGGTATTTAAATAGCAAGCTTTTAAAATTAAGTTCATTAACTAACTAAACAAACTTAAAAATATGAAAATTTTAAACAATCAATCAAATAAGGTTGAATTGAGCGCTCAGTAATATCTAAATAAATTAAGTTCAAGTCAAGTTTAACCAAGTTTAAGCTTATAAAAAAAAATCAAGTCAAGCTTGAGTAACTGTTTCAACGACTTGATATATTTAGGCTAGACTTGATTATCATATCAAATAAACTTAAATAACATAAGCTTGACTCATTTATTGCCCTAAAAATCAATCAATTGTAGCAAAAGGCGAAACGCTCGCCCCCAGCGCCCCCGTCAGTCCGTCCCAGGACCAACACGGAGGAGGTAAATCACGGGGGCTAGTCTAGCCAGCCCGAACAGTACCTAAAAATCAATCAAGAAAACACACTTAGAAGCATTGAAGGCATGAGTACAACATTAGAGGTCCCATCACTACCAAATAATATGATTTTAGTAAAGGTGATCATGTTTTCACCGGAAAACTTTGATGGCTCAAAAATAGCTAAAAAAAAAAAACTTGAAAGTATCTAAGGCATGGATATATCACTAGGGTTTAGGGTCACGAACATATTTGTTTAGAAGTTTACGAACATATTCGTTAAGAGACTTACGAACATATTCATTAAGATGCTCATTTATTCTATTATATATATAATATATATAACTAAATATCATGTTAACATAATTATAATTATAAGAAAAAAATCAGGCTCGTTTATCTTATTAACATATTATATAATTATGTTAATATAATATCAGTGATGTGTAAAAAAATCCAAAAGAAAATTCAAAACAAGTCAAATACTCAAAGTTCAAAGACACAAATAAATTATCCCCGATCCACGATGGTTCTGATCAAATGTAAAAAAAGGCCAAAAGCCCTTCTCAGTCTCTCTTGTAAAACCCTATCCCTACCCCTCCGTCTCACCGCTTGGCTCGTCGTCTACTTCATGAATTTCCTGCGGAGTTCCGAGAGACCGACAGCCCCTGTGATCTCCAAGCTCGAATCCCACCAGTTTGGCAGCCCTTGATCTCCATTCTCTAGGCTTCTGTTTGAGGTGAGATTTTTTGTTTCCTTTCCTTCTATTTTGGGTTTAAGGTGGAGTCTGATTGCTTGATGTAATTCCTTTCTTGTAAACGCAAGCCAAAGCTAAGCCAAGACAAGATAATCCATTGGTTCATGACTTCTTGTCTTCGGGACCCTAAATCCCAAAAATAAACCCCAAATTACCTTAATTCCAACCCTCTATTTAGAAAATTCATGATAAATAGCGCAAATGATGAAGAAAGTCCGAATTTGCTTCCTTAGTTCCAATCTTGTATTCCCTTCTTTTTTCTACGTTTGTGGTTTGCACGTTTACTTGTAGAGTTTTGCCTTTCCTTCTATTTCCCTACTTTTGTCTTTTGCCTTATTTAATTGATTGTTTGAAACTGTTGGTATTTTAAGTGTGAAGTTTGATTTTTTAATGCTGGATTTTGTATTTATATAAACCATGCAAATTAGAGCGTATGTTTTGAAATGCCAATTAATGATGTAGCTATTAGATTGAAACTGTTGGTATTCTGGGTCTATTCACTAATGTTGTAATATTAGTGATGTAACTATATTTAATGTCTAGTGAGCTAAAAAAAGAGGAACAATCCAATGTCAGCTCCGCACTTGTCAACTAAAGATTCGGTTACAAGTCCTATTTTGAGAGAAATTGAACCTTCAGTAAATAATATCAATGAAGCAACTCAAAAAAATAATGTGTAGCAATCCAACACCATTGAAGAAGAGGATAAAAGTTCATATGCTCCAAAGAAAAGAAAACAGGCATCCAAAGCGTGGGCTGACTTTAAAGAGGTTATTCTTCCGGATGGGACAATAAAGGCTGAATGTGTTTATTGTAAATATCTACTCACAATAAATAAGACTGGTGTTACATCCCATTTTTTGAGGCACCTCAAGGGATGTATGAGGAAGCAGATTAGTGAGAAAGGTCAAAAAAACATTACTGTCGTTACAACTATTGTTGAATCAGAAATTGTCAATGCTATCCAAAATTTCAAGTATGATCATGGGAAGATTAGGGAGATTCTTTCTCACATGACCATTGTTCATGAGCTGCCATTCCTTTGTCCCCACGGGATGGGCTGATGGCTAGTGCATGGGGTGTTGTCACCATGAGGTCTGAGGGTCAAATCCTGGCTAGTAGCCAAGTTCCTGCCATCTTCCATGCACTAGTCACTGTTCGGGCTAGCTAGACTAGTCCTCGTGATTTACCTCCTCCGTGTTGGTCCTGGGACGGGCTGGCGGGGGGCGTTGGGGTGAGCGTTTCGCCTTTTGCCACCATGAGCTGCCATTCCTTTTCTCAAAATATGAAAGATTCAATTTATTGATGAGGACCGCTACTCCATATTATCAGAAGATTAGTCGTGCTACTATGAAAAAAGATTGCACGATTTCTTATGAAATTGAAAAGAAAAAAAGTTATGGAATGGTTAAAAGCTGTGAATAGGGTTAGTGTGAAACTTATTTATGGAAGTAAGATTAGAAGGTTTCGTATATGGTTGTCACTTGTCACTATGTGGACTCTAGTTGGAATTTGCAAAAGTGAAATCTATTTTTTTTAGATGTTCATCCCACCTCATAATGGTGTTTCCATTTGTGATGTATTAAATAAGTGCTTGGTTGAATAGGGAATTAAAAATAAGGTATGGTCAGTTACAGTTGATAATGATAATGTTAGCTATAATGATGCAGCTGTGAGGATGTTGAAGGATAACCTCTCCTATAAAAACATTCTTCCTCTTGGTGGGAAATTATTTCATGTAAGATGTTGTGCACATATCATGAATCTTTTGGTGTAAGATGGGTTATCTGAGATTCAAGATATTATTTTCAATGTGTGTGAAAGTGTGAAGCACATAACTGCCTCATAGACTCGTGTTAATATATTTAGTGAAATTTCAAAGCAATTGAAACTATTTTCAAAGAAGCTTGTTTTGGATTATTACACAAGGTGGAATGCTACATTTTGCATGTTATCGGCTGCTTTAGAGTTCAAAGACATTTTCCCTAGATATGCAGCAAGGGATGCATCTTATACTTTTTTTGCCAAGTGAGGAGGATTGGAAGAAGGTTAGTGTTGTTTGTTCATTTCTTGAGGAATTTAATGAAGTAACTCATCTCATTTCGAGAAGTGAATATCCTACTTCTAACTTGTTCCTTATTGAACTTTACACCATAAAAGAGTTGTTAAATGAAGCAAGTGCAGATGAAGGAAGTTTCATAGTAGAAATGGCTAACAAGATGAAGGCTAAATTTGATAAATATTTGGGTGATAGCAACTTATTGATCTCTATAGCAGTAGTGTTATCCAAGGAACAAGATGAAGTTGATTGAATGGTGTTTTCTAGAGATCTATTCTGTTGGTGATGCAATTGAGCACATTTCTATGGTTCGTAAAACATTGCGCATGCCAATGAGTATGTTGAAGCTCATAAAGTTAGTGTTGGCAGTAGCAATGTTCAAGGTGAAACTCAAAGAGAAAGTTTTATTGGTCGGAGCAATTTAAATGGAAGAGGAAAAGATAAAATAAGGGCACAATTTTCTAGTTACATTAAGAACGTTGACAGCATTGTGCAAGTAAAATCTGAATTAGATGTGTACTTGGATGAAGGGTGTGTTATTTGTGAAGATGAAACTAACTTTGATGCATTGTCATGGTGGAGAATTAACAACTTAAAGTTTAGGATCTTATCAAAAATGGCTTGTGAAGTACTATCAATTCCGATAACTACAGTGGCTTTTGAATCATCTTTTAGTGCCGATGGTAGGGTAATTAATCCTCATCGTGCCTCTTTGGGAACACATACAGTCCAAATATTACTTTGCGCATTAGATTGGTTGTGTGCTCATTATGGAATCAAGAGAAAATCAAAGATGAGTACATAAACATCTTATTTAATTAGCTGTTGACTTGATGTCATATATTGCTATGTATTTGTATGGAAAAGGAAAAGCTAGAGATTAAAGAGATTCAATTGACTTAGATGCTGTCTTTATTGTCACCTTTCAAGGTATTGACAAAGCCTTCATTTTATCTTGTGATTTTCTTATGTAGTTTGAGGCAACGCATTGAAATTCTAGCCACTTATCCTTTTAGAATTTTTCTTGTCATTCAAATATGTTGTACTTAACTATTTCAGTTTTTGACTTTTTGGCAGCAAGAAGATTAAAAGCAAGGCTGACTGAGTTGAGAGTTGAATTTTCAATTGAACTTTAAGGATTATCAAGTGTTAAGGATTTATAATCCATGTGTTGACACTTTAAGTTGTTTAATTTTATGTTAATTGGATTCGTGTGGCTTTCATTTTGCATGTTATGTATTCCTGCAATTGATTTTCATGTATCGTAGGTGATTTTTACGAGCTCGAACACGAGCTTGATTATGTGCATAATGAGCTCAAACTCGAATTTGATTATGTGCCTAACGAACTCGAACTCGAGGTTGTTTAATGTTAATGAGTTAAGTTCGAATTAAGTTCTTTTAATTTTTAAATGAATTATTTTTGAATTGAGCTTAAGCCGTTTGTAAATTATGAATCGAGCTCGAGCTTAATAATGAAAGCCTAGATTGAATTTGAGCTGAGCTTGAATTTAGAGAAAAATGAATCGAGCTCGAGCTTCTTATTATTTAGTTCTGTTCGATTACACTCTTATATATCACTAGAGGTCTCACCATTATACACTACCTTGATTTTGGCTAATTTAGTCCATCAAGTTTTATTCACCAAAAACACCCTTAAAATAGCTAAAAAAAAGGAAGCGATAAAAGCATGAGTGAATACTAGAGGTCTCACCACCACTAAGCCAATTTAGGATCATAAAGTTGTTGCTTCACCAAAATATCTTGATGGCTCAAAACTAGACAAAAAAAAAATATTGAGGCACTTCAATTTTTTGTTGTTGTTGCCCTCATGTTCACTTTGTAGGTACACATGGTAAGCACATGATAATATGTCCAAATTGAATAAGATTTGATTCTAAGATTTTATCGCCTGCAGAGTTTTCATCATGTGCTTATCACTTGTATTCTGAACCTCCCTTCATATGATGGAGGATCGTTGTAGGAGGGTTGTGATGGTTCCACATTTCAATCTCTTAGATGCACCAAGCCTTTAAGCTTGCTTCAACATGTCTTTCTTCTTTGTCCATCTGCAATGAAGATGTGGTAGATCTAAAGTTCACCTTGTTAAAAAAAAAATTGTCCCTTGGATGCTCCAAACTATTCTTCACATAACCACCTCAAGTTCATCTTGTTATAAGCCATCAAGTTCTCTCGGGACAGACTGTTGGCTAGTGTATGGGGTGTTGTCACTATGAGGTCTGATGGTCAAATTCTAACTAGTAATCAGGTTCCTGTCCTCCCTCATGCATTGGTCATTATTCGGGCTAGTAGCTACCCATGATTTACCTCCTCCGTGTTAGTCTTAGGACGGATTGACAAAGGCGTTGGGGCGAACATTTTGCCTTTTTGCCACCTTGTTATAAGCCATCAAACCAACAATTGCTTCATGCTCTTTGTATTGATTAAGGTGCACATTGCCAAGAATTTTTAGTCCCTCAAATGTTCCAAGCTATCCTTTACCTATCAATCCCATTCCACCTTATTATGAACCTCTTAAGTCATTGATCATAATCTATTCTGTTCGTACGATCATGCCCCGAAAATTTTAATGATTGATAATTATTTAAATTTAGGTTAATACGTTAGATCTAACTTAAATTACAAGTGTGTAGAATAAAAGAAGTCTAAGAAGGTCGGGGACCGAATTCTTGATAAGAAGAAGTTCATGTAGGTTGGAAGACCAGATGCAAGGCAAGGGAAGACCAAGAAGGTCGAGGACCTGATTCTTGGTATGAAGACCCGGAGATGAGGAAGCTCCAGGCGCAAAGTCCAAGAAAAGGTCGGGGATTAGATTCTTAGCATGAAGATCTAGAGATGAGGAAGCTCCAGGCATAAAGTCCAGAGAACAGGAGGTTCATCTAGCATGAGGTATTTGTGATCGAGTAAAATATCAAAAGAGAGTGTATGCTCGAGTGTTTAGGGTGAAAATTCTATTTTAGGGTTCACCAAGAGCTAAAACCCAAAACTAGGATTTCAGGTTTTAGCAAAAGATGTATCAATCGATTGACACGAAGTGCTAATCGATTGGTAATCAAATTCGAGCACACAGAAAGCTCCGGGATCGATTGGCTGATCGATTTGGAAATTTACGATTAATCAGCTGATCGATTGAGAGGTCTTCGCGATGAATAGAAAGTTCTCAAATCGATTAGTGGATTGATTGCCCATGGTAATCGATTGGCTGATCGATTGGG
>JBBUKS010012631.1:0-12182 GCA_038050645.1 Hedychium gardnerianum | reverse complement strand
ATTATCAGAATGTTTTGTGGCACATATTTGTTTACGTATAGTAGCAAAATGTGATTACAT
This sequence comes from Hedychium gardnerianum, assembly GCA_038050645.1. Lineage (NCBI taxonomy): Eukaryota > Viridiplantae > Streptophyta > Magnoliopsida > Zingiberales > Zingiberaceae > Hedychium > Hedychium gardnerianum. The sequence goes on along the minus strand of JBBUKS010012631.1, from coordinate 12,122 downwards.
TTATTTTAAATATTTTTTATAATTTATTTTTAGATTTTATGAAAGATTCATTTTCATATTATATGAAAGAAGATATATCAAGTAGTTAGAAGATAGAAAGAGTGTATGCATCAATCGGGAATTAACCCATTAATCAATTGGATACTCTCATGAGAATAATATTTATATTACTCGTTGTAGTAAAAAATGATTACGCTCATTTTCAGATTATGTGAAGTAAGGTAAATCATGAGATCAATTTATAATCGACTATCAAGTAACTAAAAGATGAGAGAAAATTTTTTTTCGAGGACATGCACCCATCAAAAATTAATCTCTGTCTCATTATAATAAATTCATCACTCACTAATCAACTGGACGCCTTATGAAAATAATATTTGACAATATTTGTGTTACTCATGGTGGCAAGGCGAAACGCTCGTCCTAGTACTTTCGTCAATCCGTCCTAAGATCAACACGAAAAAAATAAATCACAGATAATTACTAGCTTGAATAGTGATTAATGCATGATAAAAGACAAAAATTTAATTACTAACTAAAATTTGACATTTAAACATCATAATAACATCTCACGAATTAATCATCAACCCGTCTCACGAGGACATATTTATATTACTCATGATAACAAGTAGGAATGCATATTCCTACATATGAAGGAACATCTTTCAGAATGATTATCGATCGAACAACTCGATATTTCGAATAATGATCTGTAGTGTTAACCAGGTCATTGTCGATACATGGAAGGGAATCTTATTCAGCCAAATCATTCACACAACCTAATAGCATTTTTACAACAAAACAATGGAAAGATACAACTCAAAAAATAGTACCTCTGGCTACAATTTTACGAGTTCTCGAGTCTCCAACCATCAAAAACAAGAAGACATGTATCTTCCTGATGCAACCCGGATGAAGTCTATGTCAATATCTTTGAAGGGATTACAACATACCATGAAGACTTGATGCAATACCACCACGCTGGGGGCGAGCGTTTCGCCTTTTTGCCACAATTGATGCAATACCACCATCACTAGAGATTTTGTGAAACAAGATCTCTTAATAGCACATGACTGACTTTCGAGTAAAATTAAACAAGATGTTGCATTAGTCGCATGATCTGGTTGTTGGCTCCAAACTCCGCGTCGAATCTTTAACAAATGACTGCTGACTGTCGGGGAAGTTCATGTAGAAAATCAATCTAACAAAAGTGTCTTTTGTTTTGGGTCTCCTTCCTCCTCAACCTGTAATCCAAATAAAGCAATCAAGCACTTTCCAAAAATTATAAGCATAGCAAATTAGTTTCGATAGTCATTTAATGGCTTGTTTTTTGAAGAATCATTTGAAATATAGAACAATAATTCAAATTGATATCGTATGGCAACATAAAACCTCCAAGGTCTCATTTCAAAGGTGAAAACAAGGAGCCTTTTGCGACGTTTGTACGATAAAGGAAAAATGGATGGAGGGAAAAAGGTAAAGAAGGGATAGAGACGATGCCAGGTGAGGGTTAGTTGCCATAAACAAGTAAATGGAAAGAACTTCAGACATGATTTATAGCTGTTATAATCAGGACGAACGAAGATGACTGGTGCTGAGAAGCTAATTATCAGTAAAAGCATTTTAGAATAAGAACAAACTAGATTGTCTGCCAAAAACATACTCTATTTCTGTCTCCTGCTAAAATAAGAACAAACTAGATTGTCTGCCAAAAACAGTTGAGAGAAAAGAAGATGAGGTAGAATGAGTCTGATCATTACTTCTTCTTCTTCTTTCTTCTTTTTTCTTCTTCTTCTTGCAGTTGGTTGGAGACCTTCCATTTCCAAGATATTATTATATGCCTCGACAGGGTAGTTGTATATATCACCATAAACACCTTTCTTCAGGCGCTCTAGCAGTTCAGTCTCGATGCTCTGTCACAAAATAACCAATTACACTAAATGGAGTGTTACAGATGATGAAGAGTCACAAAGCAATGAAAATAACCTTATCCAAAACTGCAGCCTTTTCAGCTTTTTCCTCCCTCCTAGCTTCTCTCTTCTTCTCCTTTCTGGGCACTGTCATTATCTTTTCCCTGAAGTAAATGGCATAAGGTTGCAATTTCAATCATTCCCTAAAGTAAATGGCATGATGATGACGATAACGATCATGATAATGAAAATAAAAATATTTCTTCTCCTTTCTGAGCATTGACTAAGACTACTGCATACCTGACTTTCAATTCGACTTTCTCATGCGGATTCGACATTGAGTCATTTTGGTTAGTCGTTGTTTTATTTTGTGCACAAGTAATTTCGGCCAGAACTCCTGAGAAAAACAAAAAATGCAAAATCATTCAATACTTGAAGGATAGATTTCAAGAACTAGTCAGTGAGAGTAACAGTACCATATGCTTGTCAATAATTTCAATAGCCTTCTCATAGTTTCTTGGAAGTTTAACTCTCTCCCACAGTTCATTTGGTTTATGAGCTCTTTCAATTGTTTTCATATACAAGTAAAAGACTCCTGCAGAAGATAAGTTGAGATATTATGAATCAGAAAATTACAGAGGAAAAAAAAACATCATAGAGAAAGAAATAAGTAATTTTTCGCTAGTACGATATTCAAACTAGAAACCTTGAAACTATTAGTTATTCATCTCCTCCCTGCATGTCTCTCCAATATTCCCTGTATTTTCTGTCAATACAGATGCATTATTCTCTCCACCTCGCCATCTGCAACTTAGGCTTTCTAGAAACAGTTTATTTTCCTCTTAGAAAGTCTGTATCAATTGTAATGAAGTTTCCAAACTTGGTGGTTATGCAATTATTTGATATTTATCAATGTGAACAATACTATTTTGTCCAGGAAACTGTAAAAAGATCTAGCTAATAACCTAAACATACCTTGCAAATATTAGTGTTAAGGCTTCTTGAGAAATTTTTCACTCTTGCATCACCCAATTACATATTAAGGAAACGGTCAATGCTTGCAAAAATTCTAAATTTTGTACAAATCACTTCCACCCTAAAATACCCAAACAACAAAAATTGATTTTCTTTGTTGCCTATCCTTCTAGCTATTTTCACTTTACCACATCAGTACACAAGTTGTCCCCTTCCATTGCCCCGTGGCTACACTATTGTCCCCTAAAGGACTCTTGTTGACTTTTTTATGCACTTACTGCCGTGCATTTATATTTCCCCTTGAACTCTTTGAAACTATACTATTGTTAACATTTCCACATTTATAATGTCCATTTTTTTGCCCCTTTAACTCCTCCACATGTTTTATACTAGGTTGTTGTTAACTTCCCCTCTGACCTAGCTTGTCTCTCTTTGTAATAGTTTTTCCAATCTTTTTTGACGCGCTATGGTCAAAAAGCTCATAGACCGTCATTGAAATTTTCAAGTGACCAGGTGACTTCAGCTATCAACCAGAGAGAGTCTGTCTACTGGTTGTACAATAGCTAAAGTAATTGACAAGACTGAAGAAAGTTGGTGCTTTACAAGATTGAAGTTAGTAACTTTATGAAATGGAAATCACTCATGCCAATAAATGCACAATGACCAAACCACCTGTATTGCTAACTTCGATGTAACTAATTGAGCCATCTTGCTTAGTTGACAATGTTCAATATAAAACTAGTTGATCAGGGTGAACTATGCTGGGTGATGAGAAACGAACCATGTGATTATAGTTAACCACATATAGAATCACAAAATCCACCACAAATCAAACCTACATACTCCATGTGATCAGAATGCATACAATGAATTTCACACATCTTAGCCACCAAACTCCTTGTTTGCAATATGACATGCCATTTTATAACAAATACATTTCTTCAATACACCATATTCCCACCAGAATTGCCAAAGTTTGCATATTATATTTATCTGTTTTTTAGTTACTACTATTCGCAGCATGAATAAGAAAAGTAAAGATGTGTAGAACAACCATCAAAATACAAAATTTGTCAAAAAATTATTTCATGATCTAGCTCCATACCATCGTGATCACGAATAGTATCATGTCCCTGTTGTGATCCTAAGCCAATGGCCAAAAGAAACAACAATTTAGGACTTGGAGAATTCATTCATCAAACTTGATTGGACTGGTACATTCAAAAGGCAAGAGACAAGGAGATTGTACTTGCACATATAGCTGCAGTGGTTGTTCCTTATCACCTGCCATATCAAATCATCGTGCTGCATCTCTTGAGGTAGATTTCTTCAAGAACTCAATAGAGATTGATAAATGACAGGAGCCGGAGGATCCGTCTGGCCCTTTCAAAAGGATAGGGTTAGATCCTTGGAGGTAAAATGCAAGAGAACAGTCAACCATCATAAATTATTAAACCTGACATAGTACTAGCTGATATACTTCAAGAAATACAAAAGAACAGTGAATCATAGTTATAAAGAAGCAATTACTAATAAATAAGCCAAAGATAAATAAAAATTGTTGAAACTGAACCAATAGATTTGATTTTAATTGAAAATAAAAGAAAATATTAACCTTCCGTGTTTAATATCAGCAATTCATCAGCTCATAAATCATATTGTATCAACTGATAAGTTGCTAAAATTTAATTTTCCTATTTGGTTTGCTTTAGTTTGGATTAATATCAAACTAAGTAGTTAAACTGCTGACTAAGATAAGCTAAAGTTAGTTGTAAAAGATGTAACTAACTACTAACCAAGCAAAGGCGAGGGTGTAGAAAAGTGGCAAAGGCTGCAACCTAAGCTGAACAATCAATTCTAACTTTGAAACAATGTTCTAACAAAGACTAATAGTACTTGGAAGATGTACTGATGTTATGAATTCGTGAAATTTCCCAGGATATGAATTTCAAGAACATGCTGCTTGTTAATCAAGCACAGACACTAAATTTGACTTAAAAATCCAGTTGTTATTAGCTTAATAATCTAAATACTATATTCTTGTGAATCTGATCGAGTTGTTTGTATCATACCTGCCAGGGCAGAGCGAAATGACAACGGATGTTGAGAAGAAATGAAGAAGACTGCCACTATCCAACGCAACGGATTAACCGGCGTTGCTCTTCGATAAAAGACAACAACAACGGCAGTCCGCTGCTCACACCGACGAGGGTCGGAGAATTGGAGCACCTTCCTCCGCTTTTCGGGTGAGATTAACGGCGACGCCGCCGACGAACTATGAGGAATTGAGGCAACGGCGGCGACGAACAGAGCACAGAACGATGGGTCGGGAGAGGAAGTTGAAGGGTTTTTCTTTTTAAGCAATTTTGAAAATACAATTTTAAAAAAAAAATTATCATCTTCAAATATAATCAAATAAAAAAAAAATTCAAAAACACGTAAATCATCAACAGAGCGTCGTCATATCATATGTTTTATCCAAAAATACCCTTTATTTTAATATTATTATAGCAACCAATATCTACCGTAACATATAAAAATTATCCTCGATGATTAATATATGAAATATTATTATCATAAGATTTGAGTATCAAATACTGATTAATAGTCAAGTTCCTACATTCTCTCATATACTGGTTATTGTTTGGACTAATTAGACTAGTCTCCGTGATTTATTTCCTTCGTATTATTTTGGAACGGACTGACGAGAATGTTGGGACGAACGTTTCACTTTTTATCATCATATAACATATAAAAATTACTCTGACATTATTATAATATGTAACTTCTAATATAATATTATTATAATAATGTAGTAACTACATAATAAATTTTAGTTAACTAGTAGTTTCTATCATTTTAAAAATAATCTATAAAATTTAAATAATTTTAATTAAATTAGTAAATAATATTTTAATATGATAGTATTTAAAATTTAAGATTTAAGAAATTAAGTTTCAAAATTTAAGATTTTGGGTTTAGTTATGTTTGTATAATAACTACTTAGGTTGCTGTTGCAACTATTTTAAAGTAATTTTAGCTAATTTAAAATAATTTTGATAAAATTTAAATAATTTTAATTAAGTAGGTAATAGCATTTTGATATAATAGTATTTGTATATAATAATTTTGATTTAAGTGAAATAATATTTTTTTTACATTGTAACAAAAACCTAGCTACATACGATAATTGCTACACAATTATACTTATATTCTAAAATCTTAAACTTCAAATATTATTATATCAAAAAAAAACTTTTTACTAATTTAATGTTATAACAGTTATTCAATAACTTTTATATATTATAACAACTATTTGTAGCTCCAACAATATTGAAATAAGAAGTATTCTTGAGATAAAATATACGATGAAAAATCCTTTTAATTTTTACCAACAAATAAGAGTGATAGTTTTACTTTTTCCCTCAAAAAATTGGAATAAAATAAATGATAGAATATGATATGTTGGAAAATTATTTTTAAACCAATTAGTGTGTGAATGAAAAATCACATGAATTGGTGACATGGCTTAATCTGGATCGTCGGATTAAGATGAATAAATCAGATTCATCCAAATGAGAAGGCATAAGTGTCATTTCTTTCTTTTCAATCTCAACCATTGATTCAAAAGGTTGACATCCAAAATAAAAAGGCATTGTATCCCTTGGGAAGGGATGCAACCTAGATCATCTAATTCGAATTGGATGGATGAGATTTAATTGAACCAAGAGGTTCTTCTACCCCTTCATTTGGTATAAATAAGGTTCCTCACATTTTCATTTCATTCATTCCAATTCAAGCAAAGCAAGCATTGCATTCCATACTTGTATTGGAGAGTTCAAGAAGCTTCTTCGGTTTGGAGGTCTTGCGATTTGTAGTATTGCTATCGCAAGACAAAGTCGTATCTTGGGAGACGATTGTCGTGTTCCGTGAGCACTGTGTGCGAGGTAAATTCGTCTTAAAGAGATAGAGTCCAACTCTAGCCTCGACTTCGATAAAGCAGTGTTATACCTTCATTATGCCCAGATTGCACCATCACTAGATCCAACAAAGCTCGGTAAAGCCTCTCCGATGCTCAAGTCAGATCTTGAGAAAAAAATGAAGAAAACGATTGGAGAAAATGAGTAAAGAGTAGAAAATAATGGAACTTGCTTGGAATTACTTGTCTTAATGTTGCAACTGGTTACCTTTAAAAAAAGTGAAAGGATGACCTCGATTCCCATAAAACATACCTCTTTCCTCTTAATCGAGAAGACACACCTTTTGTCCCTACGAGGGTGTCTAGTTGGCTACAGTGTGACAGATTTGCTACAATAGAGTAGAGGTCAATTCCCGGCGGGTGCATATCCTTGGGAAAAAAAAAATTCTTCCGACCCCCTAGCCACTTGTCGGTCGACTATAAGCTGACCCCGTGATTTACCTCTCTTCACATAACTTGGGATGAATTGTGAGGGGCATCTGAGGTGAGCGTAATCATCTTTTGCTTAAAAAAAGAAGACATATCTCTTTCCTCTTGACCGAGAGACACACCTTTTGATGGTTGGTGATAATTGTCATGTCAAATCAGAGTTGGGGTGGGACCAATCTCGGATGTGATTCGGATGGATTTAACTTAAGGTCTTATAGCGGGGCCGTACTTGACCCGAGCTCGATTTGACTCGACCTAAGTTTGATTTGATTGGATCCGAGCTCGTCTTGATTTTGATTTCGATTTTTGACTTGACTATGTCACGTGATGCTGACTATCTCCACCACATCATATAGAATATGCACCTATAACCCCGTCAGGCACGAGTCCTGTTGGCTCATCCGTATTTGCCCAGACTGCAACATCACACTACACTCTAGGTTGGCCTTTGAGTTCACCAACAATAGTGACGGCGTCATGGGCGACTACGTACAAGCTCGTCTACCTGGCACTCGATTAGGATTGGTCCAACTTCTATCAATGTTGCGTGTATGACTTGGCGGCCCAGGTTTGGACGAGAAGATCCACTACAGCGGCTGTAACTTGAAGTTTGAGAACCTAGTGGTGCATCGAGGGGGCATCTTTTGGGCTTCCGACTAATTCAGGTACACCACAGTCAATTCCTATGTCATGTCATACGTAAGGCTGAGTATTCAGTTAAAATTGAATCGAATCGTCGAACAAATCAATTTTTTTAACTAACCTAGCTAATCAAATTTTTTAATAAAAATCGAACAAATCGAACTGATAAAATATCGATTAGTTCGATCGAAAACTAAATTAATCAAAATTTTCTAATTAAGGTCTAGAAATTAGGTTCGGTTTAACAAATATTCAGTTTCGATCTAAAAATTAGAGACTAAAAATTTGATTCGATCCAAAAATTTGATTTACTCAGTCTATTTAGTTTAACTGAATAAAGAATTTAAAATCAAACCTGAACTGAATTAACCTAGTTAATTGATTTTTTAGAAAAAACTAAAATTTTGAAAAAATCAAACCGAATTTTAATTTTGATCGATTTATTTGGTTTAATCAAATTTTTGCTCACCCTTAGTCATACGAGATCACCATGGGGGCCATAGAGTTTCTCGTGATGCCTGATTGACGACATCGGTGTTGTGAAGTCGGACGACAATATCAGCCCGGACCATTACTGTTGATTTTTCGGCAGGTTCACGACGTGGGGATGGTCTGCTAGCTGATCCATGGGTGAAGCTGAATGAGTTTGTTTACAGCTGGGAAATCAGGCAGCTGATAGCTAGCATGGGGACGATGTTGGTATGGCGGGAGGGAAGGAGAAATGGATGGAGTTGGTGTTCAGCGTCGAAGATGAGGCCTACGTTTGCTTGTTCAGGCAGAGAGATCTAACGAGGCTGTTCATATTTCCCTACTTTCATGGCCTGGCAAATACTCTGCGGCCTGCTCACGGAGGACTGCAGGAAGCCGATCAGATTACACTTTAATCTTTGATGCATTACGCCAAGTCCGACTTAAGGCACATGTTATTAAGGCTTACGTTGGTCCTCTTGGTAATAACTGTCACGTATTATAAAAAAAAAATTAATAAAAAATAAATTTAAGAAGGTTGATTATTTAAATTAACCTTTATTAATATTTTTTATTTATTTTAATAATTAATAATAAAAAAATTATAAGGTGGCATCGATTACCTTAGAAAAATATTTAATTGCCAAGCTATTAATGTTGCAATTGCATCATGTGGATATGCTTCGATTCCTGGCCCGCCCCATTTACACCTTCCACCTAAGTCTTTAATAGTTACAATTTATCTTGAGTAATAGTATGATGATTAAATTTTTTAATAAATAATTAAAAGATTTAAGATTTAAATTTTAATTATGATATATTATAGTAAATTTTTTTCAAATGAGAAATGAGTCTAAAAATATTAGTCATTTGGATGAGCCTTTATTAATACTTTTCGATTTATCTTGGTGACGATAGGAAACTTTCATGGGACTGGATCGATCATTCCAGATCCGACGTTATCTAACTTGATTAATTTTTTTTTAATTATACATTTGTCTTTTTTCACCACATTTTGTAATTAGACCACACTAATTTATAAGACCCATTATTTAATCCAATGAATGTCCTGTACATGTTCTTTGTCTTCGTGCTTGACTGTGCATTTGACTAATTGGCTTTGGCTTGGACTCTTATTATTTTGTATTCTTCTTCTCGTGAGAGAGACGATTCCTAAGCTTTGGTGGGTGAAGGTCTGAAGGATATCCACAAATTGAAATTACCCTATATAAATCAGGTTTTATTATTTATTTAAATTTAAGTAATTTTATTTTAATAATAGTAAGAATTTATATATTATTATTATTATTATTTGAATATAAATACGTTTGCTAAAACATATGATTTTGAATATACAAAATGTATTAAAAAAAGAAAATTTTATTCAATGTACACTTAATAGATTTATTACTAATATTCAAAATCAAAAACTTAGAAAATAATATAATTAAAAATTTAAATAAAAAATTAATTAAATTTTCATTGGAAAAAAAAATTTTAGGACAAAAAGAAATCTATCAAGAATTTTTTAATTATTACAAATCTAATTCATCAAATATTAATATTAACAAAGAAAATAATAATAATTCAGAAGAAGATAACTTAATAGATCATAAAAATAAATTTTTAAATAATATGGATGAAACTATTATTTTATATATATATATATACTTTTTTCTTGAAAAAATAGATAACAAAGGAATACTTCTATCCTAATGAAATGAAACATGTGGGAATACTAAGACCTATTGTTTGTTACCCTTTTTTTTCGACTTTTACTTTTACTCTATAAAAATAAGAGTTGACCGACTATCCTGATTGAATGTTTGATTACTCAGAGACCCTCGTGAGTCTGGATACAAAGTTTCTTCAATCCTTTCCACAACTCTTAAATGAATTTTCCATCAGCCTATCCAATCTAATTCCATATGGAGTCAGTAGACACAATTTTAATAATGATAGTGAAAAATAATTAGGAATTCTTGATACTCTTTGTACAATCTCTTCTTCAAATCTAGGAGAAAAATGGTATATATATATATATATATATATGATCCAGCACAATAGAAAAATATAAATATAAATATAATATATTTATTAGTTGAAAAAGGTCCAATTAGAGAAATCAATATTTCTTTTCCAAATGATGAAAATTCTAAACATTTTTCTATAATTTATTATATTTGAAAATTACCAAATGGAGAAAAACACGATAGAAAATGACTAATATATTCAAAAGAATTAGATAAAGTATTTTGCTTTTGTTATAAATTATTTAGTCAAAAATCAATTATAATTTAATTAACAAATGAAGGATGTCAAGATTGGAAAAATCTTAATGTCAAGCTTAAAAGTAATGAAACAAATAGTGAACATATTATAAATATGAATATTTGGTTTGTTATTGAAATTAGATTGCTTAAAAATAAAACTATTGATCAAAATTTAATAAATAAAGAAAAAAATATTAGAAGAATGTATTAATAAGAATTATTGCTATAGTTAAAATTCTTGCAAAAAATAATCTGCATTTCGTGGTATAAATGAGAAAATTTATCAAGATAACAATGAAAATTATTTAGGTTTAATTGAAATAATTGTAGAATTTGATCCTATAATGTAAGAATACCTTAAATGTATTCAAAATGGTGAAATTCATAATCATTATCTTGGTCATAATATATAAAATGAGTTAATAAATATATTAGAAAAATAAATAAAAAATATTATAATTAAAAAAATAAAAGAAGCAAAATACTTTTAAGTTATACTTAATTGTACTCTAGATATAAGTTATCAAAAATAAATGTCTTGTAGATATTTTTAAAAGTCCAATCAAAATAGAAGAATATTTTATAGAATTTATAAAAGTAGATGATACATCAAGAAAAAGTTATTTTGATACGCTTATTAGTATAATAAAGAAAATTGAACTTGATGTAAATGACATAAGAAGACAAGGATATGATAATGGATTTATTATTAAAGGTAAGCAATAAGACATACAAAAGAGATTGTTAGATATAAATTCTAGAGCTTTTTATATACCATTTGGTTGTCATAGTTTTAATTTAGTTTTATGTGATATAGCTAATTCTTGTCCTAGTGCCATAATAATTTTTGGTGTGATACAACGTATTTACTCCTTATTTTCATCTTCTACCAAAAGATGAATTTTTTTGCAAGACCATGTTTTTAATTTAACTCTTAAACCATTATCACAAACACATTGGGAAAGTCATCTTGAAAGTGTTAAAGCAATACAATATCATGATATGAGTTTGGGAAAGTCATCTTGATCAAGCTTCACAAATAAGAAAAGTTTTATATAAGCTTGCAAAAACTAGTGATGATCATAAAACAAAAAATGAAGCAGATTCTTTAGCAATATATGAGTTTGAAAATTTTGAATTTTTATTAAGTATGGTTATTTGGTATGATATATTATTCGCAGTTAATACTATTAGTAAAAATTTATAATATAAAGATATGAACATTGATATTGCATTAGATCAATTAAAAGGGCTTGTTTCTTTTTTTAATGATTATAGAGAAAATGGATTCATATGTTCTGTGATTTCTGCCAACAAGATTGCAAATGAAATGAATATAAAACCAAAATTTCGTGAAAAATATGTAATTAGAAGAAATAAATGATTTGATGAGAATAAAATTAATGAGGTAAAACTTTCATTTGAAGAATCTTTTAAAATTAATTA
>JBBUKS010012620.1:0-12184 GCA_038050645.1 Hedychium gardnerianum | reverse complement strand
TATGTGGGTAAAATGCAAAATTACTTCTATTTCAAGTTGTATCTTTGTCTTTTGTAGTAGAAGCAATATATCAAACAGTGCTCGGAAGATAAAATTAAGGCACAATTTATAATTTCGCCCAGGACATTTAAACAAGAAGGACCGGCTCTGAACCAGAGAATACTGAACCTAAGGTGAATCGCTTACCTTGTATCATTGTGAGTATGAAGCCCTTAAAAATGAACTACATCAGTTGGTATTTGGAAGATATACCCTATGGAAATTGTTCATACTGAGCTTTCTTCGACAAGAAGGGCATGTCTTCTGTGCTTGAATGGAGGCTACAATGCAGCTCTTACAGAAAATATGGCCACAAATAGTTGACGACGCCTCAATTATTGTGTTCATGCAAATAGGGCAAGTGAATGATGGTTCCTTTGGTGGATATGGTATGGATTTGACAACTTCCTTACCCTGCAAGTAAATATGCAACATTATTGGGGCATTGTGAAAGCTAAAAAATAATACTTTTTCAGTTTAGAAAACATTAATAGTAAATTTTCAAGCTTATTGTTTTTTTTTTTCAATTCTGGTTCCAAATTGAATATTTTTATTCTTAGTCCCTTACGCCACTCAGCAACTTATGGACTACTTTATTCAATTTGAAATTGATTTGGCCACTAAAAAGCTTGTTTTTTTTTGCAAAAATAATTGATATTTTAAATTTGGGTTATAAAATAGATGAAACTTTTGAGGTACTACCACCTTAAGGCTCCATTTTCTCCTTATAATTTTTGTACAAAGCAAACAAAGTCTCCTTTATTATTTCCTATTCTTGCACCATTTTCATCTCCATACAATTAAACTAACATAATTTCACGAAATCTAATTTATGTCTTGGATCAAATACCATCACAATATAAAGCATGTTATTCATCTTCTCATGATCTCCCCAATACTTATCGAATTTATTTTTCATTCTAATCCTCATTGAATACACATCAAGATCATCACTTTCTTACCACTCCTTCAATATAGTATGAATAGAACTTATCTCGTGTGTAAAAGTATTGGAAATGACATACAAGGATTCTCTAAAATACTGGTAAGCTAACAGGCATTTACATCTATAGTTTCCTTGGAACTTTTGATCAATAGAAAGACAACATACATACAAATATTTGTATTCAAAAAATGGTTATTTGATATCAAACATAGTCCTTTTTTCTTTTCCTTTTTCAATAAGTATGTTTTAGCAAAATGTATTAATCCCTAGTTAGTCCCCTCTACTATGTAAATGTATTGTTCTTCTTATAACTTCACAATTACACTGATGGAGATTATATATTCACTTCTAAGTCTCTGTATATTATTATACATAAGTCCCTAACACTCCTCTAAAGCTGGTTAAAATTTATTGAAAAGACAACTTGTTAGAGATGTACTCAGCTCTAGGACCTCTTAATGACTTATCAATAGCTAATTAATCAGTTAAGCATTATTTTTCTATAGCAACAGTGCTTAATTGATATACCTGATTCACCTGCTGGTGTTCAGCCTCTTCCACAAATCTGAATATGTCGTTCAACACAAAAAAGCCATTATCCTGGGGAGCAAGGAAGAAAGACTGGATGAAGCTTCTCTTGACATTGTCCTTTCCTGTGAGGTACCCAGTCACAAGAACAGACACCCCATCACCAAGAGATTCTTGTGCATCCACAGTCTTCATCTCAGCTCCAACATGACCAGTCGACAACAACAACTTCTGGTTGATCGCCTGCATCCCGTTCAACGATAAATACAAGAAAGAAAGCTTATCAGCAGAAGAAAAGAATCTAAGGTGAGCATAACGGGAAGAGAAAAAAAAAGAGTTTGATGCACTCACCTCGGAGGTGGTGACCAAAACCATGGCGCCATGAGCATCTAGCCTGCCAAGCTTGCTGCTTTCCTGGTAGAACCGGTGCAACATATCAGGCGAATGCTGAAGGATATGATAGTACTGATCCACGAACGCGTTGCCCACCTGGATCACCAGCCATCACATCAGACGATCACAACAAAAAAAAAAAAATCAAAAAAGAAAGAACGGCGCAAACGAATCCGCTACCACTTCGGCAGGAAGCGGAGATCTTTCAACACCGGTCGGCTGCGCTGCCATTTGGCTCGAGGCGGAGGTCCAGTAAAGCCCTAGAAACGGATCCGAAGGGCAGCCGAACCGAAGACGACTCAGGTGGTCGGAAGAGATCAGTTTGTGGCTGCCTCCTTGTTCTAGGGTTTTGACCTGAGCTCGGGATCTAGGAAACGAAAGGGGGAAGCAAATGGAGGGTCGCGGAGTTTTAACACGACGGGACGAAAATAGGCACGTGCGAAATCACATGCTACTCCCACGGACGCGGGGGCGCAATTATTTACCTTCATGCCAAGCACGACACGTCTATTTACGATCCGATATTACGTTAAAAAGAGATATTTATTTTCATCGCAGTAAACAAATATTTCTACTATTGACCAGTAAAATACCACATTAAGCAAATTCAACATTATTAGAAAAATTAATGTTGAATGATGACATCATAAATAATATAAGTTTATGATATAATAACTATATGCAGATAATTTAGAAACAATTTTAAATAATAAATTTGATAAATTAAGAAAGATATAAATACAGTAGACGAAAATCAAAATATATATATATATCATAACAGCATCTTCAATTCATATATCAAAATATCATATTTAATATAAAAATAATACTATAACTTTTTAATTCATATATTAAATTTTTACATCAAAAATAATAAGAAAATAGTATAACATTATTTTTGATATTATATTATTCATTATATCATATTTGGTATAGAGACGATTTTTATTTTTTTATTTTATTATATTATTATATAATTAATAAAATAAAATAAATTTATAATTATTATTATTTTTTCTTTATTTATAGGAATATTAATTATTTTTTATAAATTTAAATTAAGTGTATTTAGTAGTATATTTTAATTTTATTATATATATTTGTGAAAATTTAATTTATTAAAAATATTATTTTTAATTTATTTAATATATTTTAATTTTAATTATATTTATAAATTATATCACTAATTTCATTAAAAAATATAATAAAATATTAAATAATTTGATATGTATAAATGTAAAATATGATGTGGATAAATTAAAATATATGTTAATAATTAAATTATGAATAATAAAATATTCTAATTTTTTAGTATAATATGATATGAATGAATTGGAGTTAAAATTATATTTGATATTGAAATTATCTTATTTTAATATAAAAATTATATTAAATATGATGTCTATAATTAGAGATGGTCTAACAAATTGTAACATGATGAATATTATGTCAGCATTTTAATAAAAAAATTAATTTAAAATACGATAAATTACTGAACAACGAAGCATTTGATTTGATAAGTTTCAAAATTATCCAATTATTATCAAATTCATTTTTGCGCCTCCGTATTCACTCATACTTATCTAAATCGATTATTACAGTAATATTCAAAAATGATTATTATACCAGCAATTGATTCAAACGTATTCATGTTTAAACAATTAATGTTCTCAATTGATATACGAAAATAATGTTTAAAAAATAAATATAATTAAAACAATTAGATGAATATATATTGATTTAATTTCATGTCATTTTGAACTCTCTAAATTTATTAATTAATTTTAATCTAAACTGATTGATGAACTCAAAAAACTTAAAATAATATAATATTATATATTATATTTTTATTTAATTTTTTTGATTATATTTATATTTTTAAATGAATATGAATTAAATTTTTTAATTAATTATATTCATTAATATAATAATATTTTAAATTAATTATTATATCATAGGAATTGATTATGATAAATATAAATAAATATAAAAGAGCTAAATCAAAATTAAATACATGATTTAATAATTTTAAAACTTACCTAGATATTCAATAATTTGACTGGTTCCGTATTTGACCATTATTTTCGTTGGGTGGCCGTTGACTTGTTAAAAAATTATATGCTTTGATGATATAAAATATATGTTAGAAAATCTTATTTATTTCAAATTTAATACGTAGAAGATTATAAAAAAAAATTTGAATAAATAAAAAACTAATTTCTAAAATCATATGGATGTCATTAGTTTAATTAAAATTGATTTACTTTCGTCATGTCGAGAGTCCTCCGTGATTATTATATTATTGAGAGAGTCATCGAAATTATGATATAGTGATAGAATATTCAGATTATAATTTAAATATTCATGATTTAATTTTTAATTATGATATATTTATAAAAAACTTTTTTTAAAAAAATAAAGCATGCAACCAAAGGATACTGAATGTCTGAACTATCTGTTATTAGTACTTTTCGATTTATCTTGATGATCGATGAAAAAAATTCCTTAGGACTGAATCGATCATCCCATTTTTTTTATATGATCGAGAGAGAGTAAATCATGAATTGAAGTAAGTCACTATGTGAAAAAATATTTTCATCCATTTTATCAAAAATCGATCCTTATCCAATTCTATAAATGTATCATATGAGAAAAATATTTGATATCTTATAAGTTTTATAATTAGGTGGATTTGAAGGTGATCAATAAAATTCTTAGCACGATTGCCACCCTCGCTGCTGCTTCATATCATTAGGAGAAAATAAATCAAGTATCAAATATACTTTTATGTGAAAGAGTATTTTTATGATTTCACTGAAATTTGACTCTTATTTAATTTTATAAAACTATCCTATAATAGCTCGATTATATCCTTAAGGTGATATTTTTTAATATCATGGGATAAAAAATAAAATGCTCGTCTCCAGCACTCTCGTTAATCCATCCTAGGACTAATACGGAGGAGATAAATCATGAAGACTAATTTATTAAGCCCGGACAGTAATCAATGTATGAGGGAGGATAGAAACATAACTACTGGTTAGAATTTAATCCTCAAATCTTATGATGATAATATTCATATATTAATCATCCGTCCATCGCATCTCATGAAGATAAAATTAAGTAATTGATGATTAAATAGCTTGAGAGCCTATAACTAGGTGATCTCGTAGATGAATGCTAGCCTAACACGAGGTGAGACTTTGTGAGTGAACAATCAAGAATAATATGTTAAGCAATATTGGAAGTTTGGTACATCTAGAATCAAACGTCAATTTGCGTGATTTCATTGTGTTGGTTTTACTTAAATTAAAATTTTAATTTCATATAAAAGTAAGTCTAAATGAGTTAGTCTGTATGAGTTGCAAGTCCAAATAAAATAAGATGGACCTTGGGATTGAAAAGAAAAAAAAAATATTTAAAGTGGAAAACTCAGTATGCTCGTGAGTTAACCCATTTAATTTATAATTTAAATTTAATTTTTTGAATATTTTTAATATATATTTTTTATTTTTTATCAGACTCGTGAACTGATCCGCCTAACTCGTAACTCATCTTGGGTTGGGTTAGAAATTTTCTAACCTACTAGGCTAGTGGGTCGACTCGTCCCAATCTACTAGATGATGAATTTTTGATGGATCAATCTGCTCTATCATGAATTAACTCATCTAACAGCTCTAAGTACATCCGAAGGATTAATGGTCTAATGAAAGTTGAACTCAAGTACGTGTAAAAATATCAATAAAGTTGAACATTTGAAAGTAACGTGAGTTGTAAGAAATTATGAGTGAAATATTAAAAAAAAGTGAAATTATCATTTTAACGTTTTTTCTATATTATTTGAAAAGAGATAAATTATGAGAAATATTTATCTTAATGTAACCATCTTTTGCACGAGGAAAATTAAATATCCAATAAAATATTTTGTATATATTGAAAATTGATCCTAAGTGAAATATGATCTTAAAGTTTACGTTTTTAGATAGCATTATTGGATGATGTGCTAAACTAAGTAGGAGCATAGACTACCAAACAACTTGCAGGAAGCCTCGATTTAAGGGGGCAATAAGTACTTTTGTTGTAGTTAGTGATTAATCATGATCCTGTAACTTTGCGTAGGCTTATAATAAAAAAAAAAATGAGAGGTGTAATCTGAGTGAAGTTAAAGATCTTCGAACAGATTCAATTGACTTGAGGTAAATTTTAATCGTCTAGAGTATATTTTTGTTCAGCCGAATTAGAATTACTCGAGTAATTGGCTGAAGTCATTGGCAACATTTGTCTTTTGATTCTAAGGGAAGATCGAGCGAGTTCCCATGAGGACTAATGACTATGGAGACGCGACTATGCTTAAGGGCTAATGTAGTGAATTTAGTTTAACCCACTCACAAAATAAAGGGATTTAAGCTTCGAAGATGGAGACTAATTGCCTATGAGCTCATGATGACATGGTTGACGAGCTCACTGATGGAAGTCAATGAAGTAAAATGAAGAGAGAGAAGATATAAACAAACAAAAAATGTCAACTCTATGCACATATTTTACAAGTCGAGTGATAGAGATTGTAACTAGTAGCTCAATATTACCTTTTGAGTATTTAATAACAAGCATAAATTGAATAAGGTTTGAACAATGATTGGAGCTTACAATCAGTAGAATTTTTTGCATACCAATTCTGTCACCCTTCTTCAAGGGATATCAATCATGCTTTGTCTTTCCACCAACGTGACATAAGATTGCTGAGGCAAGCAAGAGAACCTTTGAACCAGTCCATTTCTTCATCCAATTTTCTTTGACGTCTTTGACATATCCATCATCCTTTAAGCCTAAGAAAAACAAATACAAAGCAGAAAAATTCAAGATGTTTCAGATAGGAGCTGTTCCATTTGTCAAACTTGACATATCCATCTGCTATGTGCTTCTCATGATCATATGAATGTTTAGGATCAGATTGAGGGAAAATGTAGGGCATGGTACAGATCCTGGTGAGCAAGAGATTAATTTGGGGCAAAAAACTATCCTCCAGTATAAAGTACAAGTTGATGGTTTCGATCGGGGTGATTGATCCTGAAAAGTTAGGAGTAACATAATTAGTGGATGATGACAATCGCGAGGATGACTAAATTTTGCTGGATTTTGTGTCTCAAATTTTTGGAACTAAATGCAGGTTGGACATGAGTTGTTGTGCCATTGTACTCGAGAAATTTTTCGAACAATCTTGTGAAATTTCATAAAGAGGACAATCTTTTTGACTCGCCTTTATGTCGACTGATCTCAGTATCAGATGAATGTCTTAAGAAAAGAATAGTTGTAGGGGCGTAATCGAATCGAGTCGAACAATAAGAGGCTCGAGTTCGGGCTCGGTTCATTTTCCTTAAGCTCGAGCTTGAGTTTGACTCGAGTTCGATTCAAATTTTAATTCTTAAACTTGAGTTCGGTTCGTAATAAAATTAAATAGCTCGCAAATGATTTGAGTGTTCGAAAAAATCTCGTTTAACTTTTAAATGAACTTAGTTCGAACTCGTTTAAAATATTTAATTATAATAATTATTAAGGTATTATTATATTTATAATTTATATGATATTTAGTTATAATAATAATAATAATAAAATAAATGAATCTTTTAACTAACATGCTCGTAAACTTCTAAATGAATATGTTCACGAGCTCACAAACTAAATACTATTAAACTCGATCTCGACTCATTAATTTAATCAAATGAATTCGAATAATTTTTTTTCAAATCAAAATTTAATTAATTCACGAGTGAGTTGACTCATTTACGCTCTAAATAGTTGTCATACTCAGTTTACAAGTTCCCTTACAGCGGAATTGTTGTTAACACTCAATATTCGAGCTCGAGTAACAAAGAATGTAACTGTCATTATTGATGCACAGAAATGTATTAAGTTAATGATCCTTTAATTTGGAACCTGGCATATGACAATTTGGTCCTTTTCTTCATTGACAATTTTTGTTGGAAGTATGATATAGCTTATATACAAACTATGCAATCGATATATGATGCGGTAGGTAGTCGCCCCCACGTGTCATGGTTAAGTTAAAAGTCAAGTTGAGTTATGAGTCAAAGACAAGACCAGACCATACTCGGTCAAGATGAGGGGTCTAAGCTAGGTCAAGCCCAACCCGAGCGCGACCCAACCTCGAACAAGCCCAGGCACCCTAAATTCGACTCAACATTAATTTGTTTGCTCGGGAGTAGAAGCCCGACTCCTCGATGCCCAACTCCTCGAAGACTGACTCCTCGATGCCCGACTCCTTGACGTCGAACTCCTCGACGACCGACTCTTGACGTCCGACCCTCCTCGACTTCGGGCCTCAATGCCCGACTCCTCGACGCCCGACTCTTGACGCTTGACCCTCCCCAACTCCGAGATCAGTATCACTCGACGCTTAAATACTGATTTTGGGATCTCTATCACTCGAAGTTTGACACCCGAGTGGGGTAGACGTGATTAACTGAGAAGGTGGAGAACGTGGGATGACAGGGACAATAGAACATGGAGAACGTGAGAGCTCAAATGTGAGGAAGTTGGAGGCCCGAACATGGGGTAGATAGAGGATGTGGCCTCCGCTTTCTCCGCTAGGGTAATGGTATAAAAGAAAGTCCGCTCTCGCGGGTGTAGATATGCGCACACAATCCCAACCACCTCTTTTCTACTTCACTGTACTTTCTCTTCTTTCATTCACTAATCACCGGAGCTGACTTCAGTGTCGGAGTGGCTATGCCAAGGTCTGCCTTGATATCTATTCTAACTCTCTTTGACAGCTGCAAAGTCTCACCTCGAAGACTTCTGACCCATCAACAGCCTCCTCATTGGTGGTTGATATGTGCATTTCATATAGGGTTTTTATCAGAGTTTGACACACATCCTATCCGATTTCATGTGCATATATCTCATGTTTTCATTTTTCGTGCTTCATTTTGATACTTTTCTAGTTCGGAGAGTTGCTCTTATTTATTTTCTTTGATAGGGCGCGAAGAGGAGCTAAAATGAAGTTTAAAGATATATTTCCGAGAGCATTTCAGCTGCCACGACCATGACCATCTTGGAGTGGCCATGCCCGAATTCGAGCCTTTCTAGTGTGTGCCACGGGCCGGTTGTGCCAAAATCTCAGAGCCTTACAAGTGCGCCTAGTCGGCATGGTCGTGCCAAATTTTCAGATGCTTCCTAGTGTGCGCCATGGGTAGGTTTGTCAGTTGGCACGACCGTGCCAGAAATCCAAAGTTTTTCTAGCGTGCACCACGGGTAGGCCGTGCCAGCCAACACGACTATGACAGAAATCCAGAGTTTGTCCAGCGTGCACCACGAGCATGCCGTGCTAGCCGGCACGACCGTGTCGCCGCCTGCAAGCAACCACAGCGCCCGACACGGGCAGGCCATGTTGGCGAGCATGGCTGTGTCGGGCGCTTGGAAATCAAGTATAAAAGCTGGATTGGATCTCAAGCAAGGGGATCTCAATTGGGAGCCGCCCAAGGGCCCCAAGAAGATTCCGAAGAGCGGATACAAGGGATTTTCGACGGTTTCATGCCCAGATTTCATATCAAAGAGCATCCGGAGATGATCCTACATATAGAGACTAAGCTTTTCTTCCTTTTTCTGAATTTGTCTTGATTGCAACTTGTTTGAATGTTGATCTCTGATTGTAACTCCGAGTTTATGAAATAGACTCTTGATTCTAGGATTCGGGATTAGTCATTTTGATATGTAAACACTATTTGTTGAATCTATTGAGTTTGAATTTCTTATTTAATGGCATATGTGTTTGTGGTCTGGATCTACTATGTACACATGATCTTGATGTCAAAAGCACAAGATTCGTATCCCATGAGGTGCGGGGATGAGCCAAAAGGAGAACCCAATCCTCTGACTCGTTAAAACCCGAGACGTGGAGAGTCACCTACGAAAGTAGATCGGTATACCATGATGAGCAATAGGCTGTCATAGATCTTAATGGATCAGTTCTAATTCGTCGCCACACAGTAAGGGAAGGCAACACGGGGGTTGTGGGATCACGTGATAAGAATCTCCTTAAGAAAACAATCCCTCAGCCCTCTCACTTTGAAAGTAGACGACGAATTAGAACGGATACGCTAGTGTAGTCCCAAAAGTTCACATCGGATATCATAAGATAGTCTATCTACATAAATAACCATTGAAAATAGAAAACCAAACATAGATTTGGTGTTTAGAATCAATGTGGTGAAACCCAAATTCTAGAATCGCTTTTCCCATCGAATTCTCTCATATCACTCTCCTTTCTCTTCTCTCATCTCACTCAATACTCTTTTCTCACCATATTTTCTGATTTTCTCCTTATATCTCTTGCTCTTGCACAACTCAAAACTCATAATTAGTCTAGACAATTGTATTTGTTTAGTAAACTAGTACTTAGCCACCAATCCCTGTAGATTCAATATTTTATTATTTGACGACAACCGTGGACTTGCGGTTTGCACCACATCAATGGTTCCCTCATCCTTGATCTCGGACCGGATCAAATTGATACAGTCTGTGAGAAATCTAAGTTGAGACGGAGACACCAAAAGAAGTCAAGAGAATCATGACTCCACTAGCGAGAAGGATCATGGTGACATCTGTAGGATCAGGTGGACCGGCTAGAGGGGGATGAATAACCTGTAATTTAAAATTAAAAATTTTCTCTTGCTTTCTAACTAAGCAAGGACACACACATTAGTTAATTTAAAAAAACTGCATAAAAGAAAAGAAGAAGCTACAAAGTTTTACTTGGTTACAACTTAGGTGGTTGTTAATCCAAGACAAGTTGAAGCGCATTAGTAGATCTCCTTCTTCGACAATGGTTAAAGATGGAGAAGCCTCTTACACGAAATGAATGTACAACAAGAAAATACAAAGCTAAGATAATTGAAAGCGAGTGTGTTGTCTGAACTAAGAAAACGAAGCCTCTATTTATAGCAAACTGGTCGATTTGATCTTTTGCTGACGTGACAATCATGGGGGTGCCTCCATCGCTTGAGGGCGCCTCCATTAGCTTCTTCGTCATCCACTCTAATGGCTGTCTGCAAATGTGGAAGTCATGGGAGCGCCTCCATTGCTTGAGGGCGCCTCTATTGTGGCGGTCATGAGGGCACTATCCGCTGCAACGAGCGTTTTTCTTGAATGGGAGTGCATCTATTGAGCTGAGGCGTCTCAACTATTGTTCATCCAAGGCGCCTTCATTCAATGGGGGCGCCTCCATTGAATGACATCCGAGGTGCGCCTCCAGCGTCTGGTTTCACCAAGGTGCCTCCAATCGATGGAGGCGCTTTGAATGATCAACTTTAGTTGTTGACCATTCTTTCTTGTGCTCACTTTGGATGATCATCGGTTGTTCGAAGTTGAGCTCACTCGAACCCAACTTTGACCTTCTTCTCGAGCAGACTTCCTCCCTAGCTTCTCGTCCTTCAAACCGCATCATTCTCGCCTTGCGTCCCTTAGACCGCGTTCTTCTCACTCCACCGATATACTCTTCCGCAGCTCTTCGTCCCTCGGATGCACCAAGCCCGACGACTCCCTTCTCGTGTCATCCTTTTCTCTCGCTGCGTCTTCCGCTCGACTTCTTGTGTTCTTAAGTCCCTACACAATTAGACATAAGGATTAAACATGTATTACCTAACTTAACTCGGTTGATCACATCAAAACTCCCCCGGGATACTTACAATATCATCACCATGAGTAGAGAAGATTTCAATCAGCTCGTTGTGACTATTTGATGTGTGTATTTCATATAGGATTTTTATCATAGTTTAACACACATTTTTGTTATATTTGAGAGGTGTCCTAAGACAATCACCTTATGATTTATATTTATTTATTGGATAAATAAATGATTCACTATTTGAGTGCACATTCTTTATTTGTTTGATTGGATCTTAAACTCATTTATTGAATGTCCACTATACGATTTATAGCATGAGAGAACTTATGATTGGATCACAACTAGTGAACATTTCTACATGTGTAATTATGAATGTATTGAAACCACTAATCAATGAATTGATGAGTTTGGACATTATTGATTTTGTGAGACTAGCACGGGTTATACTCTTTGACTTGTCCAAGCAGCCGCTCCTCACTGGCTGGAGACATTGGGATGTCTAGAGTTAAACGTGAATGCTAGTTAATGATAACTAGTTCATTGAAGTGACCTGTCATGAGACTTCATATGATTCTCTACATATATAGATATGTCAATGAAGATCTCATTGCAGCTTAAGTGCGAGTTTCCTTCGA
>JBBUKS010012599.1:0-12184 GCA_038050645.1 Hedychium gardnerianum | reverse complement strand
TCCCTCTTTGGAGGGAATGGAAATTTATCAGAGCCATTCACGTATTATTTCGTAGGGCCATTCACTCTCCTAGTCGGCCCTAACTTTAAAGCGAGCGCGTAAATACCATTATCACTCGCAGCGATTAACTTAACAGTATTTTTGCGTGAATTATATTATATACGTGATTCTTCACTACGAAAGAATCTCTCCCTACCCTCTGGTCGCCCCTAGAACTCTGGGAACTCACATGGAATGAACTTCAACAACATCTCTCATCAGGGCACGGGGACCTGCTTCTGTATTATAGTAATGAGTGAGGAGAGGTTCGCTTATAGATACGAAGCCTACGGAGCTCCATTAATGGTGGAGTGAAAGGCTTGACCAGACAAGTGGAGCGTCCTAAATGAAGGGGCAGAGCGATTGCGCGCTAGGGATTGCTTCGATTTCGCTCAACTGGGCCCGGTTTCGGGTAGGCTTGACCAAGGGTAGTAGGTGAGACATGTCGCTGACTTGAGCTTCTGAGTGAGGGGCCCGGGCCAATGCAATGAGAGCTCCCTAAGTAAAGTAAGGGATCCACTCTACCGGGAAGAGCATCAGTCGGGCTATCCGCGGTCCAAGATAGGCTCTTCAAGGGTGAGAACAACTATAGAATTATATGAGCGACCAACTGACACCTGAACTCAAGTGAAGCAGAGAACGGGTTAAGACGTCCTCGATCTGCAGCTTCTGTGCAAGGCAAGGTCCGGGTCGTGTTGTGCTTTGCGAGGTGGAGCTCGTTAATTTCTTTCTTTAATAGGAGAGGTGCGAACAGAAGCCCTTAACCATAAATGCTTTGCTGAGAGGTCTGACTGAATCATTTCCTTTACTTAAACCTACTCAAGCGGCATGTAGCCCGACCTTCTCTACTTATGGTAGAGCGCGGAGCAGATCCAAAGCGGTCTCTGATCCCATCTTTTCAGAGGGCACCCTCGTTTAAGGCCTTTAAGAAGCTCTCTCTATAAAGAAGTGCTCCGGGTCTCCTTCTTCGGATAAGGGCTAGTTCAGCAGGGGAAGGGTTCTGCTGTCAACGTACCATTCTTATCCCTTTCATAGGCCGGCGCTGGCCACTCTCATTATGAAATTAAGCCAGGTGGGGTAGGTTCGGCTTGTCGAGGACGAGGTTGGAGGATCAGATCAGATCGACCGCGCTGAAGGACTCTTCTTTTCTTTATTCATACCATACTCTTCTTTTCTTTATTCATGTCAAGGGAAAGAGAGGCACATGGGAGAGAGAGGCAGACCCAGAAGTGTGGCTATCTATGCAGGACGGTAGGAATTGGGTGGACTTAGGGACGAAGCTTTGGGTGGAGAAGGGAGCGAAGTGGCCTCTCCAAGTGGGTTAGGCATTGGCGGGTTAGGCAGCTAGTGAATGTGATGCTTGATCGTCGTAGCCGGGGTTTGGGGTACGTGAGCCCTCCTACTATCGAAGCTACATGTGGCAGTAAGGAAAGCTGTCCCTGATAAAAGCAGTCAGTGAGAAAGCGAGAGAGCAAAGGGAATGCCAGGAATATAATGGAACGTGGGAGGAATCTGAGAGGTGAGGTTCAATCAGACCGAGGGGAGGATGGGCTCAGGTTGAGCGACCTCGAGGATGACGAGTCTAAGAAAAGAAGTAGGACTTGTCCCCCGTGACTCCGAGCGAGTTTTCCTGGGGAGATGGATAAGGTGGAGAAGCACGTACATGGAAGGGAGTGTCTGGATCTTAGCCAGTGCTTCGACGGCTCCGTCAAGTGAGGAAGAATCAGTAGTTGAATTTGAGGGCTTACTCACCGAGCTTTCCTGCCTTAGACTTCGTTCCGGCTCTGAATCTACAGTACCAGTTCTGCTATCTACTCTCTAGTCTCTAGCCATGCCCCTCTCTGCTATGAGAGGGAAGTTAGAATGCTTATAATAAAGACTTGCGGTCTATATCTCTCATAAGCAAGAGAAGGATCTCTTTACCTCTTCTCTCTGGGGCTGAAGTGGTGCGAAAGGCGGTCACAAGGAAGGAGTGGGTGTGTACTCCTTAAGTCAAGACTCAAAGGAGAGCGATCCTAGTGGGCAGGTATGCTATTGGGATGTGTTCGCGTGGACTAGGTTATTTGAGGTGGTAAGGAGAAGGAAATCAATCAATGATTGGGATAGAAAGAGAAAATGGCCCTCCGAGAATCCAATGCGGACCAATTGAATGCTGCTACCACTGACAAGACTAAGAAGAAGTGAGGAAGGACGTACCTGGAAGGATCAGACAGGGGTGCGTCTGACGTGGGGGACTCTCTATCTCTAGAGACCTCTTTTTGAAGAAGGAGCCAATTGATGGTATAGAAGAATAACAGTAGAAGTAGAAGAGCTATAAGAGAAATAGAAGAAAGAGAGAGATCAAGGGCTCATAAGCAGTTCATCAGGCTCATGCAACTCATCAGGCTCATGACGCAGGTTCTTTGATCAGAGTTCCTATCGATGGGGATTCAAGCTCATATGTATTCATTTAAATGCGGGAGCGCCAATTCAGAGGCGGGCTTCGATGGGCGAGATCATGCCATGCGTGGACCAGTCTTTCATCGAAAGAGCCAGGAGCTCCGTACAAGAACCGGAGTCACTCGGATCTGAGAATTGATGATTCAACTTCGCCATCTTTTCCCGAGAGACCCACTTTGTCTAAGTCAGTCAGGTTTAGCGAGTGATGCTTACTTATATTATTTATAAAGAAAGTAGGTGATTGAAGATCAAGGACCGGTCACTGACCTAACCTAACCAGAAAGAGATGGGGATGATCTGAAGAAAGAAATGCGGGATGCGAGTGAGCTGACCGCCAAACTTGAGTGACGTAGAGCCCACGGCCCATACTTTCCGAGACTTGAATCCTAAAGACATCCAGCCATATAGAAATTTAAGACTTCCTCATAAATCAATTAATTAGCATCGCTAACTATTGTTTATTATAATGTTACTCTCTCGTCATAGTCAAAATATACTGGAGGAATATGACGTTAGACAAGCAAGGCCAGACTCACATGTATGAGCAAATAGACACCTATCCTCTCCCTCCACCTTAGACGTCACCACGGGTCATGGGTCTCACTCTTCCTCTTAGTAGAGCATTCCCAGTCTTGCGCTCCTTGGTTACGGGCCCACTTGCCTTCCTCTTTCTTACATTCCTTTCTTCTTCCTCTCCTTGGCATGACCTATTACTTTGCTTGGGGTGGGCTGAGCCTTGAGAGCAGTACTATCCGCCCATCCTACAGGCCTCACTAATCTTCGCATCTTGGCAGGCACTCCTTCTCTTCTTTATGCGCATCACTTGCAGCTCGCTTAGCCCACTATCAATCACGCGTCACAGCCTCACTTCTACCTCGGAAGACACAGCTCCCCTCAGGTTCCGTGCTATTCATTCCGGGCAGGTTAGACTACTACGCTCTGCAACTTTCGCACACATCGCATATCGAGGCTCAGAACCTTGATACCATATATTGGGATTCCGGTACGTGATACATATATTGGGACAGTGCTTCCGGTACGTCTTACCACCACTGTAAGCTTGAGTAAGTGAGCTACTTACTTCTCGCATGAAACTAGGCATAATTCGCCGGCATAGCGATCCCCCAGTCATACTAGAGTCATCAAACAAATCCATCACTTCTATACAACACAGTAGATAGGAGCCTCCATCTACCAGGGTGGGTGCATGCTTTTGCTTCCCCTCGCTGCCAGAAATCTCACTCGCAATGCAGCGCACTTCTTTCTATCTATCTTTATAGATGACTATCTATAGACTGGATGTGATTCTTTCCTATGCCCCTACATGGAGCCGCCCTCCTTTTCGTGGACTCAGAATGACTCTGCCCTCTCCCCCTTTCTCCGGAGCTAAGAGGTTCCATTCTAGTCTTCCGTCCCTCCTCTCTTCGCCCACCTTCTATGAACTACTTCTCCACTTCCGATGAGCCAAAAGAACTTTAACTTCGAAGATGGGACTTGAATCGGACCTCTACCGCTACTCTGAGTTCGCTACTTATATGTTAGGACTCCTACTCTGGTCGGGACGACAGCGCGGATTGGACTCGTAGTCGCTATCGCACCTTCCTCTCTGTGATGCCCGGACGCCCATGCACTTTTTTGAGTCGAGATGGAGGACCACTGCTATTATTAAGAAAGAATAAAGAAAAACTTCCTTATCACGACTAAATATTAAGTTGCCATTCACTCCTTGCATTGCAAGATTACATCATCTACTTGATAGCATGGTAGAAAGTCCTCTAGTGAACGGTAGAGTAGTACCGAAGAAGCGAGCTGACTAATCTTGTTCTTCAATCCGATCTCTTTTCTGATGATCTGATAGAGGCTGCACCATTGGACAGAGCACACGCATGATCATCTACTGGTCTAGAGGCCTCAACTCCTAACTCCGAGCAGCAATCGCAACTCCCTTCCCAGTCTGAACTGCTATAGGTACTCTCCTTTTCCCAGAACATGAGCCTTATAGTTAGAGGAGCGGCAGAGCGCCAGCCGGCCATTTTTCCCGTGACGCCGGCTCACTCGCTCCTAAATTTCCTTAAAAGTCTGGAGGAGGGCCAGACCTAACTCTCACTTTGACTCTTGGGGCGAACTCACCAATTGCTTGTCCTCTCCTCTCACTCCGCTTCTACTTTGTCCCGCTACTCTAATCTATATAGCCTCTCCCATGGTTGCCTTCCTATCAAAGCAAGCTTCTTCGTGGTTCCCGGACGGATTCCCACGTGCGCTTAAGGGCTTCTCTCCCGTCTTCATAAATTAATTCATTCTCACAATTATAGTTCTGTGTTCTGTCAGGCGATCTCACCCTACGGCCTCAACCAAGCATGCACTCTTCTATCGCGTAGCCCCAGATCAGCATGAACTTGACTGTACCCAAGAAGACAACCATGACTTATAAAGATAGATGGCTTCGACTTGACTTTCGAATGAGAGAGCCGGGTCTCGCTCCCTAACGAACTATCTTCTCCGAGGGAACTATAATTATTTAAAGGAAATGGCATTATTATTTCCATCAATAAAGATCTTCGATGATGTCGCAAAAAGATCAGTTTATCGCTGCCCAGCCAGAAAGAAGATCTCGGATGGGGCTCGATTCAAGATTCAAGAGCTTGCGATCGACTTGCGCCATTTGAGTCCAGACTAAGCGAATGAATGCCGAGTCCAGCAGACAAAAGCAGAGCAGAGCGGAGAAGTGGACACCTGACTTTGCGGGCTCATGATTGGTCTAATCAGTCTGGAGATAGCTTGAACTGACTGAATCCCTCATCAGTGGGAGGTAAGCAGAGGAGGACTCCCGGCCTCTTCCTCTTTGGAATGACTAGTTACCGGTCCTCTACCCCACACCCCTTTGCAATGAGTAGGACCTCTGACTCTCCAATCCAATAGGTCTAATGTAATGGCACTCGGAACCATCCCATGACCCTGTAGGCAGTAGTTGGCATGAGAGCAATAGCCACAAGTCCTTGTTAGGAAGCTAGCTTGAAGTGGGAAGCGGGGAAGCTCCGCCCCTCTCACTCGGCCCCACTACTGGTACTCGTCACAGTCAGTTGGCAGACTAGTCTCTCATTGGGAAGCCTGGCTCTTTCCTGTCCCAATCATTCATTCCTTGTCATGAGGAACTCGACCATTGTCATGAGGAAAGCGACTAGCTGATCTAATAGAAGCGACCAGCCAAAGATAAGAAAGAAGACTCGGCTAAGGGCAGAGTCAAGCAACGGGCCCAGTAAGCGCGAAGCGCTAGAGAAAAAGGGCAAGCCCTGATTGCGCGCGCCTGGTGGAAGGGCCCAGTAAGCGCTTGCGAAAGAAAAGATGGATAGCTGCCCTGGCAGAGTCAAGCGACAGCGCGATCTCTGCAATCCAGAGCGCAGAGTTGAGCTTTTGCGAGCAGAGTCGCAGAGTCAAACGTAGTGCGCAGTTTCGACAGCGCGATCTCTGCAATCCAAGAAATCAACAAGTGAGCGAGCACACCGTGGGAAATGCAGCGTCACCGACCGCACCGTGGGAAACTATGGGAGTTGAGCGAGCCCACGTAGCAAGTGGAACTATATAGAGCCGACCTTCTCAATGTAGCGTTGGATGAGCCCACCAATTAGGAATGTTTTGAACGAGCCGACCGCGAGTGGAGCCATGCCATTCAAGTGATCTAATATAATAAGAGCAATGAGCGACGCTAGTCTGGATCTATTGATTGGCACGCGACTACGAGGGGCAGCAAGTCCTAGGAAAGAGGGGCTAAGCTGGGAAGGTCAAAGCAGAGGGCACTCATGTCATGCGCTAAACGATCAAGGGCTCAAGTGAAAGGGGAAGAGGAGCGGATCCAGGGACCGAGAATGAGGGAAGGAGTGCCGCTTAATCCTAGTGATGGGTCCAAGGCCTGGTCCCATAAGACCTCTATGGCAATCCCCTTCCGTGCGAAGCAAAGAGTCTCATTCCGTGCAAACCAAAGAGTCTCAGATCTTGAATGAAAGCGCCCTCTATCAGTAGAAAGAGAGTGATTCAAGTAGAGCAAACAATAGTGACGAGCGACTGAAGACTCACTCCCGAGGTTGACCTCGCCACCCGTGGAAGATCAGAGCGGGGAAGCCCTCCCATCTAGCCGAAGACTGTCCCACAGGCGAGTTGAGAAGATAATAGGCCTCGCAGCCGATGAATTCCGAGACCCAGTTCATTACTTAAATTATAGATAGCCCTACGATTCAGATCCCTTTCTCGCAAACATGAATTTGGATGCGTGTGATCCGATCGCCACATCTTTCGAAGATCTCTTTCGAGGGTTCGAAGCCAGCGAACGGGCTTTGTAGATGAATTCCAAGACTTTCTTTCATGCCGATTCATTCCTTGACTTTATATAGTAATAGTGGTAGCGCTCCTTCTAAGGACTCACTCGCGAGCTTCTTCAGTTCTAATTGGATTTTCTTTTCTTCAATTCTTTTCTTTTGTTCTTTTTCTTGATCGAGTTGTCAACTATTGATGGATGGGCTCCCTCTCCCTACCTGCTTCAACTAAGGGTAGAGACTTCGTAGAGATAGGTGGGCGCGAGGAAAGCCGAAGTCGGGGAGCGACCCCGAGGAGGAGGCAAGTGAGGGACTCAATTCTTATTGCTCGCTCGTGCAACGCAGCTCGTGTGCTTAATTGGCCCGCCCTGAGCCTTTCTATTGTTGCTAAAGCCCACCGCTGTTCCATTTTTGACCTAGCTGAGCCCGACCTAGCCTGTGAGTGAGGGACAAAACAGGCCCACCGCAACAAGAGAGCCCACCGACACGTCTAAATAGTTCGTGAACTACTCATTATTTCTTATCACGTCTAAATAGTTCGTCACGGGCGAAAATCAAGATTCCCAATTCATGAGAAGACAGTAGGTGCGGGAGCTCAGCCTCTCTCCTTGTACAGTATGAGCTGTCCAAGAATACAAGCCGTCCAAGAAAAAGAGTCTTCGGAGCGAGGGCCAAAGTTCGGAAAGAGGGGGAGTAAGACTTACTGTAAGAGGGCCTTCTTATTACAAGTCTCAGTCTTATTACAAGTCTCAGAAAGGAATGTAAGAAAAGAAAAGGGAGAGAAGAAAAGGGAGCGAAGCTTTGTGCTTATTTCAGGTTCGCGAGATGGAAGACCTCCATGCGGTTCAGGGCGGAAGCCACCTATTCTATTATTGATTGATTGGGCCACAAAGAGTACGGTTGCCTGCCATATTGTTGCTACGCTACGTGCGGCTGTCCAAGGGCTCAATCTCCTCGGGGGGAACTCCTCAGCACGGAAATGATAGAACGGTTAGGCTTGAGAAAGACATAGGAGAGTCCCAATTGACCGTACCCACACCCAGGACTAGTCCCAATCGGTGCCCTCTTTCTTCTTCTCGTCCCGCCGTCCCATGCTCCATAGGTCTAGACGACGGACTGATAGTAGCGATCGACTGATCCTTCCTGAACGGAGATGAATTTAGGAACTCAACTACGAGTCTTTTCCAGTGCTGAATGAATTGACAGTCCAGGCTCTCACTCGCTCCTGTGGGTTAACTTCGCTCCTTCCTTCTTGAATCAGATGGATCCGTGAAAAGAAGTTCTTCTTCTCCAGTCCTCGAGTCAGCCATAAATTCATAGTAGCCGTACGAGCAGGTAGGCCCAGGCGAACGAAGAATCGTTTGAAGCTTTCTCCGACATCTATCAAGGCAAGGTAGGCCCCAAGAGAAGAGATCGTTTGAAGCTTTCTCCGACATCTCCGACTGCATTGCATTCTAACTCTTGAAGAGCTGGTAGGCATGAAAAGAATAGTAAGCGCCCCTCGTCGGTCGGGGAGCGCAGACACCAAGGAGGACCCTAGCAAGACCTTCAGACTCAGCTAAAGCACGGAGAGAGAGAGACCAAGCAATTCAGTATTGAGTTGTACTTCGGCCGGGAAAGGATTTGAGCTGAGCTATCTATGCTATCTTTCTGTTCAGGCAGGTCAAAACTCCTCCTTCTTCTTCCTTATCCGCTTTTCATAAGATCTCCAGCTCAAAAGAACCATTCTTTCTATTGGAAAAGCAAGCAAAGCATAGAACCAGATCCACAACGATTCAAGTCTGAAGTCCGTCTATCTCTTTCTCCCCCTCTTGCTATTCTATTCAGTGCGTGGGGCTCCTTATTATAGTTCAGCAAGAAAGCTGGCTCTAAATGCGATAGCTAAAGGAATTAGGAACTCCCTCGCGCGTGAAGCATGGTTAAACTCTAATTATACAATATAAAGCATTGAGTTCGGAGGCAGGATCGGTTCGAGGATCAGAGGTCAGCTAGCTCTTATGCGGGAGTAAGATACCTAGTTAAAGGTGCCTCTCATAGGCTTTCTTTCTCTCTTTATGCCTTAGATTGGTGCTCCCTTGGGATCTTCTTGAGGCGGGGAAGAACTCTCTTTTCTTTGTGCCGTCCTCTTTCTCTTCCTACTACTCGCTGCTGCCCTAAGGATGAAGCGAGAGTCAAGTCAAAAGAATGGATTTAGTAGACCTGAGCACGGACTAGAGATTCAGTGGGCTCAAACGAAAGGGAGCGGTAGAAGAGGGAGTCGTAGATAGCAATTATAAAGCAAGTGCCCGAAAGAGAAGCAGAAGAATTAGAGGTGTCCGCGATCGCTAGATTTGGGGTGCAATGGGGTAGGTAGGACGGATAAGAAGAGTAGCTAAGTAGCTCGCCCGATTATCCGGATATCTCGATTATATGGGATTCTTATAGAGAAGGACCTGGCATCAGTGTCCGACTAAGTCTGCATTTAGCAATGTCTATCTAGTAGAGCCTGCTTGTTGGGGTATGGGTTGGGACAGAGAAGAGAGTAGTACTTTTTTCTCTCTATGTTTCTTTCTTCTTAAGAACTATAAGGAAGGTTAAGTCAGAAATGAGAGCCTGGGCCCAGCACCGTGTAAGATCTTATATCCGTCTTTATGATCTATCAGAATGGGGCAGTGATCTCTATCTCTATGTGAAAAGAGGAGGATTTCTGATTGTACGTGTATGATCTGACCATTTCATATTGAAAAAAGCAATGGCATTAGAAGACACTCCACTCTCCAGCTCTTCTTCCTACTCTACTTGCTTGGGAATGAATGTCAGTCCCGCGGCTAAATAATGTGTGTTTGATATTACAGGCTGGGATGGATAAGTCTACAATCTGCTATGGACTACTATGTGGCTCTACTACTATTGACTGTGGAGCAAGGAGGGGAGACCTATTCTTCTGCCTTTTGATGAGGTCTGCTTGGACCAGTTCAGACATTTGATGGATTGTATAGGAGCTCAAGTGTCTTCCTTCTTTTGAGCTATTCATTTCTGCGATTATCCGATCTTCTTCGTGTCGTGCCTACTTATCTAATCTAAGAGCCGGTGAGTGGAACAGACAGAGACTGAGAAGCGCAACGCAGCACCTATCCACGAATCCGAATCCGAAGATGGAGTTGGGAAGCAAATAATGGGGCGAGTCAGAGTATGATCAGTCAGTCCTCTCTGAGAAGTGTTTGGAGCGATTGCTTCAGATGGATCGCAGAGATTGCGCTCTGCTATCGCAAAGCTTACTCAGCCGCTTGCGCGCTCAACTTTGCCGCTGCCGATTCATAGACCAGCCCATCCGATGAGTGCGTGCCTAGGTCTGTCTAGGTGAGTAATAGGTTCCGGTGCTCCGGTGCAGAGCAGAGCTTCGATGCTCAACTCAACTCATGCCCAGGTCAGCGAACGAGAACGGATCCCTGGATAAACTCATCCGATGCAGCAAGAGGGAAGGCACGACTTCTCTTCTATGCCGGTTCAATTCAAGGATCCTGTGTCTACTAGTCTTTCTCTCTGTTCTAATGGCTATTCTATCCCTGTACCCTATACCCCGGCTGAGTTTTCGGCTAGTGGTCTTTCTGGCTCGGACAGATGCTTATCCGTTCTTCTGAGCCCGGGTGGCACTGCATCTCTTCTGCTTGGCAATAAGAAGACAACACCTTCCGCACCGGCCCTCTGACCGTGGACCCGGCTCCTCCAGTTCTAGGCCGCTAGGTCCCTCTCTTTCATCTTCGGTTTGTGGATGGGTGTGGGCTAGTAGGCGCAAATCTCATATGCGGCTAGGCAGTGGCTGGGAGTCTTTCCTAAGAGCCTGACGCGGACCGTTCGCATAAAGGAACCCCTTCCTAGGGGGGCTCGGCCTCTTCTCCAATGACTCTTGCTTTATTAGTCAGACGGAATGCCGCTTTGTCACACTAGCACTACCTTTACTACAGTGGTCTATTGGTAGATAGCAAAGAGTAAGCAAGTTACTCATCAGCACGGAGAGGAGGGCCGAGGAAATATTAATTAGGGAAGACAGCGACGTGGAAAAGATCTCAAAGGCAGGAAGGCCATATGAGTACTGGGCAGATGCTTCTTCACAGAAGACAAGCACAGTGAACTGGTCGTATTAGCTACCGAGGGTCTATAGTTGGTGTGCGAGAAGCGGAAGCCTGCTCCTTGGCGTACGACAATCAAATAGCCATATAGTTCCAACGGGAGCGGTCTGAGACCCCTTCTACGAGATCAAACCTCTCCTTCCTACTAGAGAAAAAAGGAAATTGATTGGACTGACCGTACGAGAGCGAGAAAGGGAATGCAAAGAGCTTAGCACGGGATGTGGGACGTAGAGCG
Organism: Hedychium gardnerianum; assembly: GCA_038050645.1. Lineage (NCBI taxonomy): Eukaryota > Viridiplantae > Streptophyta > Magnoliopsida > Zingiberales > Zingiberaceae > Hedychium > Hedychium gardnerianum. The sequence goes on along the minus strand of JBBUKS010012599.1, from coordinate 1,055 downwards.
TAGACAGACAAGTCAGCCATCGTACCAGTAGTAGAATGAAGTATAGTTGAGTAAAATAGGCCACTGGTCAGATAGGAAGGAGTGATTACTATAGAACCCGGAGTAGGCGGATAAGCCGCTTCAGTCAGATAGACATGTGAACACAGGTGCAATTCATGGTCCTAAAGTTTCCATAGGGGGCCTTGCTTACAAGTGATGTAGGAGAGAGCATGGGAAGTGAAGATGCGGATCAAGAGTGCGGAACGCCGTCCCATAAGCTTGACTGAGAGTGATTACGAAGTGAAGTAGAGCGAGTACCATACCCACTTCATTCAGGCCTTTTAAGTCAGAACCGATCGGGAAGGGAAAGAGGGGCAGAGAAAGGACAGCAGTCACGCAACTGGTTCAGCTCAGATCTGTTTTAAAGCCCGGCTTGCCTTTGATCCGCGATGATGGGGAGCTAACATGGCTAATTCAGAATTGGTGACCTCGTCTCTCTAGCTTGAGCAGATTAGACATCGCCTCACTCCCGCCTAACCAACCTTAGTCATATGTGGATAGTGAGCACTCTTTCTTCTCTATCTTTTCTTTCCCTTCAATCCATTCCTTGATCTTATGAAAAATGTTAACTGGACCTAGCTGGACAGAAGTAGAGGGTTAGGATAACTCTATTTCACAATTCCTGAGTTCGCTCTGTCTGAGAATTCTTTCCTAGTGCCTTGTAAGCGTGAGAGTGAGTAGTCCTATCCTACACTACCGAAGAGGAGGAGTTTCGGATTCCGAGTTAGTCCACTTTATTATATGTGTTTGCACTCGTTCACACAATCTGTCTAGTGGCGATCCGTATTCGGGAATTGGGTACCCAGCGGATGAATCATTTCCTGGCGAGGGATGTAATGTGTAATGATAAAGAAATATGGGACCTCCTCAGAGACCCCTCTCGCTGCTACATTAGCTCGACCATGAACTCCCTTCTTTTCATTCATTCTGTGCCCCGCAGGTCATATTTTGCTTGATGGTTTTGGCATTTGCAAGCAAGGGAAGGAAGGATAAAGATCAAAACACACTGACTCAAC
>JBBUKS010012560.1:0-12189 GCA_038050645.1 Hedychium gardnerianum | reverse complement strand
CAGAAAACACCGCATGACTTGTATGCCCTCCAACAAAAGTCAAAAGAGTCGCTGAAGGAATATTTGCAGCGGTTCAGCCGAGTGGTCATAGACGCCCCTTCCATCACTCCAGATATGCAAGTCAATGCCTTCACACAAGGCTTAATAGATGGAGATTTATTCGATATTTGGTGAGTAAGCCTCCGACGAATTTCGATGGGTTGTAGGCCCGAGCGCTCAGATATATTTGAGTGGAGGAAGCCCAATTCGCCAAAAAGAAAGAAGCCCCAATGCAGACTCCTACTCCCGGCCCCTCGGATCGGAGAGCACCTCCCCTCCCCTTACGAAGATATTCCAAGTCCAAGGAGGATCAGGTTGTTCAAGCGATCGAGGTCACACCTGATCTAATCTCAAAGGCGAGAGTACAAGCACAAAGCCAGTATTATGCCTTCCATGAAACTAATGCCCACTCTACTCAGGATTCTCAATAGTATGCCTGAGAGTTGCGTAGGGTAGCAGACTAGAGGAAAAATGCCTGAGAACGACGTGTTATGTCATATTCGCAACCTCGTCTTATAGAATTGAGGGCCCCAAATCGACACCCGACCAAAATGCCTTCCCCTCCTCGAAAGAAATCTCCTTCTATACCCCAGCCGCAAATAGAAGGGTCAGGAGAAGGATAAAGGTAAAGGAAAAGAAAATATGGATGCTCAGGGAATAATCCATATAATCATCGGAGGACCAACAGACGGGGACTCCACCAGAGCTCGAAAGGTGCATAGGAGGCGACTGGAGAGCTATGGGGTAAGCATCAAGAAAGGAGACCAGTCTGGGCCCACCCTTAGCTTTGGGCCTAGCGATTTAGAAGGAGTGGAGACTCCGCATGCCGATGCGTTGGTGATCGAAGCCTGGATCGTCAATTACACCATTAAAAGTATATTTGTTGACACGGGTAACTCTGTCAACATAATTTTTAAGAATTCCTTTGATCAGTTGCAATTGGAGGAGAAAGAGCTGCTGCCTGTGAACACCTCCTTATACGGGTTCACAGGACATGAGGTACAGTCGATGGGCCAAATACATCTCTCCTTATCCTTAGGAGAAGAGCATGCAAGGAAGACCAAGAGGGTACCCTTCCTCATCGTGAACGATGCCTCAACATATAATGTCATACTCGGGTGGCTAATGTTGAGCGTTTTTCAGGCGGTCATATCCACCTACCATCAGAAGCTTAAGTTCTCGGTGGGTAACCAGGTAGGTGAGGTTAGGGGGGATTAATTGGCAGCATGAAAATGCTATGTCAATGTAGTCAAAATGAAATCTCGCAAAGCCCCCCAACTGCAAAGCGCCATGGTATAGGTCATTCAAGAGGCTCCCATAGCCTATTCCGTTGAGAAGAAGGAAGAAATATAAATTCATCCTACCAGACAGGATGAGACCACACAGATAGCAACTGAGATGTGCTTGGAGCTAAAAAAGGCATTGATTGCATGCATATCTCATAATCATGATATTTTTTCTTGGTCGCCTGACGAAGTCACCGGGGTCGCCCCATACGTGATGGCTTATCATCTCAATATTCTCTCTGACTCCCGATCAGTCAAGAAGAAGCAAAATTTTTCACCCGAACAAAACCTCGTGATACAAACTAAAGTTAAAAAACTCAAGAAGGTAGGTCACATACGAGAGGTACAATTCCTCACCTGGCTCGCCAATGTGGTACCCAAACCAGGTGGCAAATGGAGAATCTACATCAATTTTCGGGATTTCAACAAAGCTTACCCGAAGGATTGTTATTTGTTACCTCGCATCGATAAATTGGTGGACTCTACTGCCGAGTATGAATTCATCTGCATGCTTGATGCTTACCAAGGATACCACCAGGTACCTCTGGCTCGAGAAAATCAGGAGAAGGTGAGTTTCATCACCTCTACAGTGACTTTTTGTTATACTATTATGCCCTTTGGGTTGAAGAATGCAGAACCAACTTATCAAAGAATGATGGACCGGATCTTTGAGCATCAAATCGGGAGGAATATTGAAGTATACGTGGACGACATTTTGATCAAGACTGCTAGGAGTGAGGATTTGGTGACAGACATTGAAGAAACTTTCGACACCTTAAGGAGATATGGGTTAAAACTCAATCCCGAAAAGTGTCTCTTTAGGGTTAGAAGCGGGAAGTTTCTCAATTACATCGTCACTGAAAGAGGAATCGAGGCCAATCTCGAGAAAATCCAAGCCCTCCAAAATATGGCGCCTCCTCGCAACCTTAAAGAAACACAAAGACTAGTGAGTCGCATCACGACCCTCTCCCGATTCATCTCCCGGTCAACAGATCAAAGTTTGTCATTCTTCAAAATACTGAGGAAGGCCTCCAAATTTGAGTGGAATGAGGAATGTGACAAAACTTTTGAGGAGCTGAAGGAGTACCTCTCTTGACTTCTGGTCCTATCCAAACCCGTGGCAGGTGAAAGACTGTGGGCATATTTGTTGGCTTCAGGAGAAGCTGTGGCTGTGGTATTACCACGGAAAGAAGACAAGGTGCAACACCTCGTATACTTCTTCGGCCACTTGTTAAAAGATACAGCGAGTAGGTGTACCGGCTTGGAAAAACTAGCTTTCTGCTTAATTCTAGCAGCCCGAAGATTATGACCTTATTTTTTAGCCCATCTAATTACTGTTCTCACCAACAGCGGGTTAGGCTATGTGCTGACAAATCCAAAAGCATCCGGTCGATTTATTAAATAGACCACTGAATTAAGTGAGTATGATATACAGTATCAACCTTAGACCGCCATCAAAGCTCAAGCGCTGATTGATTTTCTCATGGAGATTCCCAATCAAGAAGAAGAAGGAGCTTGAAAGATCTTACAGGGCAGTGGTATATGAATTTTGTTGATTTCCCCGAAGGAATATATGTTTCAACTCTCTATATGGCTCAATTTTTGAGCCTCTAACAACGAGGCAGAATATGAAGCTTTGCTAGCTGGTCTTCAAGCAGCAAAGCAAGTCGAGGCCTCCTGAGTCATCATCCATTCAGATTCTCAACTAGCAACTAAACAGTTGGACGGGGGATTCGAGATTCGGAATGACAGATTGCGCCAGTATGCTGAAATCTTTGAAAAACTCAAGGCACATTTTTAGGAGGTCATTATTAAAAAAAATCCCCCGGGGCGAAAATGAAAAAGTTGATGAGTTGACAAAAATAGACAGTGCATTAACTACTTAGAACCCAGATCATTTGATGACACACAATTTACTAATGGCTCAAATTGATCAGGCCTCCACCCTCGACGAACCTGATGACTGGAGAACTCCAATCATTGAGTATCTCAATCGAGGGATTTGCCGTCTAATATTGAGGCTTCCCGATTACTCAAAAGAAGGGCTTCTCGGTTTACTTTAGTCGGGGATGCCTTGTATAGGCGATCATTTTCACGTCCACTTCTTATGTGCTTGGACATAGATGATGCCCATTATATGTTGTGAGAAATTTATGAAGGCATCTGCGGAAATCATGTCGGAGGACGGACGTTAGTGAGCATACCCTGATGCGAAAGTCCCGTCGCTCTTCGTACCTCCTGGGAGTGCCTGGGGTACAGTTGGGGGTGTTCTGGTCGTACTGTTGGCATCAGAGTTAGACCTTATAGGCATGTCAAAGGCATGAGAAAATGGTAAGATCATCTCGGTCGGTTATATTATAGATCTGACCGAAAAAGTAACTCACCGATCGGGCTTCGTATGGCGCATCCGGTGGGGTTATAGACCCGACCGGGAATGTAATTCAATCGACCAGGCTTTGTAGGCCGCATCCGGTCGATAACATAATATACGCCGACCGAAAAAGTAACTCACCGATCGGGCTTCGTATGGCGCATCCGGTCGGGTTATAGACCCGACCGGGAACGTAATTCAATCGACTAGGCTTTGTAGGCCGTATCCGGTCGATAACATAATATACGTCGACCTCCTACCTTGATTCTGGCCTGTAATCTTGATCACCCTTTTCTGACCGAGGTGATGACAACTGTACCCGATCGGCTATATAGCACACATTCGTCCAAAAGTTGCGCTAATCTTGACTATTCACCGCGTGACATCCATCCATACTACCATGGGGTCCGACTCAACCACCCATATCACCTGCCAATAATGCTTCATACTCAGCCTAATTATTAGAGACTTTGAAAATAAGTTGTATGACAAATCATTTCTCATCCTCCTGAGGCGAGATCAACAAGACTCGAACTCCACTACCTTGTTTTGTTGTCGATCCATCCATAAATTTTCATGACTTCCTCTTTTTCGCTTCGGAAGCCTCATCCAGAAAATCTAGAGCTTGGACCTTGATTGTTGTTGTAGCTAGTACTGAATATCATACTCATTGATTTCGGTCATCCATTTGATTAGCTTGCCTGAGGCTACTAGATTAGCCAGGACACGACATAGGGCACTGTTGGTCAGCACGGTGAGAGGATGAGAGAGCAAATAAGGGCGAAGTCGACGAGCCATCAGGAAGAGCACCAAGGTTAACTTCTCTAACTATTCTGTTTCCCAACTTCTTTAAGGAGATGACTGATGATGTAGATAGGTTATTATATCGCTCTCTCTTGGTGAAGCTTATGGATCGAGATAATTTCCCCCTTAGTAGTCACAAAGTATAACAAGGGATGTTCCCTTAGACTTCGATAAAGTAGGTAGGTTTGACAAGTACTTTTTGAGCTCGGTGAAAGCCTAGTCATACTTCTAGTCTCATGTAAAGTGAGTTGACTTCTGTAGTATCTTGAAGAAGGGTAGACTTCGATCAACCAATCTAGAGATAAATCAGGATAGCATGGTAATCCTTCTAGCTAGTCTCTGAACCTCGTAAGTGTACTGAGGGGTCTGCATATCTTGTAGAGCTCAAACCTTCTTTGGGTTGACTTCAATCTCTGTCACGGTCACCATATAACCTAGGAAATGCCTATTCCTGACACCAAAAATGCACTTCCTAGGGTTGAGCTTCAAGCTATACATTCGTAACATGCTAAAGGTCTCCTCTAGGTCACCAATTAGGTCCTTTGCTCGAGCTGACTTGACTCGGATCTCGTCTATATATACTTTAATATTCCTCTCGATTTGAAGTATGAAGACTCGATATATTAATCTTTCATATTGATATATTTCTCCACCCTTTCCATGAGGTCATCATAAATTAATTGGGGGCTTTTCACCAAAGATTTTAAGAAATCCCCCTCTAACAACCCTTGAGAGAAGTCGCTGGTAAGGATTTCAAAAGTGGTAGAGGGTACATCTAGCACAGTGCAATTGAAGCATTGGATGTACTCTCTTGGATTTCTCGGCTTCGCTGCTTCATCGCAAGAAGATTGATTGTGGTATTGCTTACAACCGGCAAAATGATGTAGGAATATGGTATTGAATTCCTTGAAGGATCATCTAGAGTCTAGCTTTAGTCGGTTAAACCATCGCTGGGGTTTTCAAGAAGACCCAGTATGTTACCCTGTCAGTATACTGGTACAGGGGGGAGGCGTTCTTGAATCGATACAGGTGGTCCTCCGAGTTCGAAGATCCTATATACTGGCTGACTTGTAGCGGCTAGAAAAGACTTGGCAATTTCTCGGTCAGGATAACTTGCAAGAATGGGGTATCTCACTGAGTCATCATTTCTTTCTTCTCATTTATCATGATAGCCTTGATTGTTCTAGAGGCTTTTCGTGGTGGTTTTCAAGTTGCTGACTGATGAGATTGCTCTTCTTACTGGATCGACACTCCTCCGAGTACCCATATGGGGAAGGATTTAACAAAGATTGTTGTCGCAATAGCTCTTTTACAGTAGCTATCACAATTCGACTCAGGTTTTCTCCGTTAAGGTAGGAGTTCCCAAATCAAGGATAGCGGCCTGAACCCTTTCATCAAAAGAAGATCCTTCTATCCTTGGTTTTCTCGTACGTCTCCCATCTCAATGTCTCAACTCGAATTTCTCACATACGACGCCAATACAATCCAACCGAGATCAGGGGATGGACTAACTCTCTGGTTTTCTCATGTGTCTCCCATCTCAACGTCTCAACTCTAATTTTTGACAAATGACGCCTGTTCCTGTGCGGAGACTGTCAACGGATGAACTACCAGTGAGCTGGAGATTTGCTGACTGGATCACTGCCGAGCGAGTGGGTTAGTCGGTCGTCTGGGGTCTTAAGTTCGGTCGGAGTGCTTTTCCGATCTGTAGTCCCAGGTAATCGGTTGAAAAGTTTAATCTGTGGGGCGATGAGTGGACAGGCCAGGGATCTGCACAAGTCACAGAAAGAGAGACGGAGGGTTAACAAAGAGCTCCAGGCGAGGGGCCTGGGGATCCCACTCCGACGCTCAAGTCATGTCTAATTGCCCGGAGATATTGCAACAGTAAGTAAAAGAGTTGTGATAAGAAAAGAACCTCCTCTTTGTAGTGGCTCCCGTCGCTTTATATACCCCTTCAAGGTGTGTACGACCTGCATTAATGATGCGTCCTGTTGAGGCTTGGGTGAGTATGTTCTAGCCTAAAAGTACTGTCGTTTCTCATATTTCATGGGAGTCCCTAGGGTACAGTTGGGGGTGTTCTGGCCATACCGTTGAGGGGTGTCGTGGCCATACTGGTGAGGGTGCTTTGGTCGTACAGGCGGCGTCGGAGTTAACCTTCATAGTTATGCCGGAGATCGGGATCCATGATGAGATTACCTTTATACTTGACCGGGGGTTCAAAGAGTGTCTCCGGTCGGTTAGAATAAGATATACACCTGACCGGGGCTTCCAGTGGGTCACCCGATCGGTGAGCAGGATGTATACACCCGACCGGGGCTTTCAGTAGGTCTCCTGGTCGGTGAGCATGATGTATATGTCTGACTGGGGCTCATGAGGGCGCTCCGATCTGCAATGGTGGTTGCTCTCTTTCGACTGGTGGAATGGTAACGGGCCTGGTCGGATATATGACACGCGTCCACCTGGGAGTCGATCTTGACCTTGACCAGGTGCCACGTGGATCTTATCCGTACCATCAAGGGATTTAGACCTAACCGCTCATATCACAAGCCCTCCCTTTGAGTCTGATCGAAGGAGGCATGACCGACTGACCGGACAACTCTGTGTCGGGTGTTTTGATCCGATCGGAGGTTGGCATGTTCCTCCGACCGGAGGATGGTAGCGTGTCTCGAGAAGCAAGCCCCATAAATGCTATATTAACATGAGGTACTAACGACGCGTCGATCGTCATGCTAACCGGTGGTTATTCGACACGTGGCCCATCCACGTCAGGATGTTAATCGCCATGACTACTGTGATACTGACGATCCGCGGGCTGCTTGATCTAACGGTCCTCACGCACCACTAGTATGTCGGTGTCTGCAGATCCAACGGATGAGAATTCAGGGTCGCGGCTATATAAGGCCTTCACCAGAAAAGGTTTCAGTTGTTTGTTTTCGCCTTATTCCTTGTTTCGTAGCATCCGACCTCTTCATTCGTTTTTTGCGTTCACCGACCCAGTAAGTCTCCCCGTTCGGTGTAGGGTCCTTGGGTCTTCTAGGTTAGTTAGGATTTTATAGATCGAGTATACACCTTGTAGGTCATGGCAGAGGCGTCAACATATGATCTTTGATACGGATCCATGAAGTCCACCTTTATAACCTCCGACCTAGAAGAGGTTAGGGTACAGTATGGGACTCCGCTCGGCTATAAACTGACGATCCCTCGGCCCGACCAGAGAGCCCACCAACCCCCGGCCGGAAGCTTGACCTTCTTCTTAGGTCAGTTCCAAGCCGGTCTCTGTTTCCCTATATCTCCTTTCTTCGAGTCTATGCCTCAATATTTTGGTATCCCCTTGAACTAACTAGTCCCGAATGACTATCGGCAGCTCTGTGGATCGTACATAGTCTTTAGAGTGTACGGTATCCCGTTAGAGGGCTGATCCTTCTATTTTTTCTTTTATCCAAAGATGGGGGAGGAGGGGACCTTCTTTTTTCAATCCCGGGCAGGGTATTGTTTCTTGGATGAACTGCCGACCTCCAATAGAGGGTGAAAGGATAAGTTCTTCTATGTGTCCGCTCTGACCGGGTTTGAGTGGACGTCCGAGTGGAGCGTGATCCTGCCGAAGGCACCCCGACTGACATCCTCTTTTAGAGCGACGCATTTGAAGGCGGTCGACATCCTTGCTGATCTGAGCTTCGACGCTCCGGTCCTGCTACAGGAGGGACTCCTATATGCGGTCGGGCTAAGCCCTATCGCGACCCCGCTGTCTACTTCTTTCGGTGGGTGATTTTATAATTTTAGTTCTATTTATGTCGAACTAAGGATGTTTTGCGTTTCCTGCAAGTCAAACAATGCGGAAGTCGGCGACTGCCCAATCGGGGGTGCTCTCGCTGGGAGAGCTGGAAGAGCGTGGCGTCGAAATAACCATGGAAGAGGGTCGACCTGCTCCTCTGGCCGGCCCGTCAGGGGCCCAGAATACCGGCGAGCTACCTTCTCCCCACCCTTCCATGGTGGGGGTGGGGGTGTCTTCAAGGAGGGAGGAGCGACCTCCCCGACCTAACGAGGACCACCGCTTGGGGAAACGCCCAACTACTCAAAGTGCCGAGAAGCAAGCCCAATCGGAGAAGAGACGTCATTCATCGAGCCCTGCATCCGATTGGGCTACTAGAGAGCGTCGACCTCGATTAGGTGACACCCGGTCGTCGAGCTCCACCCCTATCTGCATCTCCCTCGTGGCTCAGACGGGGCGCCCGAATGACGAGCGACGATCGACGGAGCTTCCAACCCCGACCCCATACGAAGTTCCCGGCGAGGTCTCCCCGACCGGAGGGGGTAACGGCTGGAGAGGGCCCATTATTCCCGCCAAGGTGCGGTTGGACGGTCGAACAGCGCCGCTAGGCGGTCGGACCAAGAGCATTTGCAGAAATTCTCTGACAAACAGACGTTGGACTTCATGGCGTCCAATGCGGCTGCGGTAAGTCCTCGACCTGCTTCATTCGCTATTTTTCGTGTATTAGTATTGACATCTATTTTGCAGGCATGGTCCGGGAGTACGAAAGTGCTCACCCAAGGCTACCGACTCTTGAGAAAAAATCAAGAGTTGCAGGCTCGGGTGTCCGAGATGGAGAACCGAGAGGCTTCTCCGAGCGAATAAGCTCGGGCGGAGTCGGAGCAACTCCGGGCTAATCTGCAGCTTCAAGCCACCCGCCTTACTTATCTGGAAGAGGCGAACTAGTTGGCAGACTCCCAATTGGAAGAGTTGAGAGCTCAGCAAGCTTCTCTTCAGGAGGAGCTCCTCCGCTCCCGGTTGGCACAGAGGGAGGCCAAGGCTTAGCTGGAGGCCACAAAGTCCGAGCTATCCTCCCGCAATAAGTCAATGGACAAGCTGAAGGGCACTCTGGCCAGGGAGAAGACCGAATTGGAGAAGGAGAGAGCCGCTCGGACCCAGCAACAGGCGACTGAAGAGGAGCGCTGGTCATCCAGGAGGGTCCAATACTTGAACTCTCCCGAATTTCAGAACCAGCTCGGTCTGAAGATCATGCAGATGTTCGTGTTCGGGGCCCGGGGCGCGATTCAGAAGTTGCGGGAGGCCGGCCACTTAACTGCCGCTCTTCCTCCGAACACCGTGGATTTTACAAAGATCATAGATAGCGTCCCGGACGACGCTTTAGGCGATTTTGTGTAGGATTTTTCTTTTTCTTTGTGCTGCCTGACCGGGCTTCTAACTAGAATATAGGAATCTTGTAATGCCCGAGCGGGCTTGCATTTTAATGAAAAAATCATTTTGCGTCCTTCTCGTGTGCTTTGTTGTTTGTTTGTTTAGTTTTTTTTTGTAATGCCCGACCGGGTCCTCGTCGCCTTCTAAAAAATGCAGTAGTGCTCGAGCGGGCCTCGGATTTCAAGGAGGTAGCCTTTTGCATCCTCCCCCTCGTCTGTTACGAGTTAGCCATCTAATATTTCTAAGGATGGGGGGTCGGGATCGTCTCACTCGGGCTTGGGTCTCCAGCGTTCAGATAGGTCAGCCTGGAGATATCAGGGCTATCTTAGGTCCAATCGGTGACCCATGCTGAGCTTTAAACGAGACTATGATAAGTCTTATGTTTTATCGGAGAGGCCCGCCCGACCCTCAGTTAGAGGAGAGACCGGGTCTTTAGCGGAGAAACTCGACCCTTGATCAGAGGGGAGACCGAAGCTTTAGCGGAGAAATTCGACCCTTGATCAGAGGGGAGATCGGAGCTTTAGTGGAGAAACTCGACCCTTGATCAGAGGGGAGACCGGAGCTTTAGCGGAGAAACTCGACCCTTGATCAGAGGGGAGACTGAAGCTTTAGCGGAGAAACTCGATCCTGGATCAGAGAGGAGACATGAGCTTTAGCGGAGAAACTCAACCCTTGATCAGAGGGGAGACCGGAGCTTTAGCGGAAAAATTCGACCCTTGATCAGAGGGGAAATCGGAGCTTTAGCGGAGAAACTCGACCATTGATCAAAGGGAAGACCGGAGCTTTGACGGAGATCAGGGTAAATACCAGATCGGGGTGTCTCCCCATCCTGCAAGAAACTTTTATTACTGGAAAAACGTTAGGCGTGGCTAACTTACATAACTGAAAATAAAAGAGGGTGTTTCAAGGGCCTCTGCTTCGATACGGCTGTAGGTGGTTTGCGCTCCATGGCCGATCTAACTCCTTTCCCTTCGCGTTCTGCAGATAGTAAGCTCTGGAATTCAACTTGCTGGTGACTTTATACGGGCCCTGTCATTGGGGTTCAAGCTTGTTGACGTCGCCGACCGACTTTATCCTTTTCCACACGAAATCCTCGACCTGGAAGGTTCGAGGGATGACCCGCTTGTTATAGGTCTGACTCATCCGTCGTCGATAAGCCACGAGCCGGGCTGCCTTCTCCCTGGTCTCTGTTATCAAATCGAGCTACATGTGCCGCAGCTCGACGTTGTCTTCCCCGTATTCTGCTCGACGAACGGACTTTTCCCTGACTTCTACTAGCACTATTGCTTTCCCTCTGTAAACTAGGTGAAAGGGGATCAGGCTAGTGCTCTCTCTATGGGTCGTCCGGTAAGCCCAGAGGATGCTGGGTAGCTCATCTACCTAGCTTCCTCCGACATGGTCTATTTTTATCTTGAGTCCCCTGATGATCTCCCGATTGATGACCTCGGTTTGCCCATTGCTCTGCGGGTATGCCACCGAGGTGAAGGCATGCTGGATGTCGTACCCGTCGCACCATTTTTTAAGCTTCCGCCCTTGGAATTGTCTCCCGTTGTCGGACACCAATTTGTAAGAAATGCGAACTGACAAATAATGTTTCGCCACAAAAACTTCATGACGACCTCTTCCGTGATGCGGGCGAGTAGCTCATCCTCAACCCATTTGAAGAAATAGTCCACCGCGATCAGGAGAAATTTCTTTTGTTGAGGCCCGATCGAGAAATGCCCGACAATATCCATCCCCCATTGGTCGAACGACTGCGACACTGTAGATGCCTTTAATTGTGAGATCGGGTGATATGGTCGACTCTGATACTTCTGGCAATGAGCGCAGCTTGCGACGAACTAGGCGGTGTCCGCCTGAAGGGTGGGCCAATAGTACCCAGCCAGGAGGATCTTTCGGACCAGGGTCTGTCCTCCCACGTGGTTCCCACAAATGCCCTCGTGTATTTCCCGCATAACATAATCAGTGTCATCAGGGCCCAAGCACTTGAGGAAAGGTAGAGAGAAAGCGCGGTTATACAAGACGTCGTCGATCAAGGTAAACCTGATCGCCCGTCTTCTGAGCAGCCTAGCGGCTTCCGCTTCCCCGGGGATGGCTCCGAGCTGGAGGTAGGAGATGAGCGGAGACCTCCAATCCGGGGTGACATCGCCTTCAGACGGTCTGTCAATCTGTGCTACGAGAAGGGTCTGTGAGGTGGGCTCAGCAATTGTCCATTCGGCCATAGCGCTAGCCATTTTGGCCAGCTCATCGGCTCAGAGGTTGTCAGCTCGGGGGATTTTCTGTAGGGTCATCTCTTGGAACTTAGTTTTCAGCTGCTCATACGCCTCGGTGTACTTCCTCAAGCGCTCGTTTCTGATCTCGAAGCCTCCTTCTAGTTGTTGAGCTGTTAACTGTGAATACGAGTGGATCAACACTCGAACGACCCCTACACGCCAAGTCTCTTGCAGGCCGGCTAGGAAAGCTTCATACTCCATCTCATTGTTGGTGGCCCA
>JBBUKS010012550.1:0-12189 GCA_038050645.1 Hedychium gardnerianum | reverse complement strand
AACCTAAACCACCACAACATTACCACTCAACCAATCCTCCACCAATAACAAAAAAACCAATACATCAATTCCTACCACAAACCTACCAAATCTACAATTCATCTACTTCTTCTTATTTTCCGATATTAGTTCATTGTTGATCAAAATCAACCAAAATCAGAAATAGGGCATCAATGACCTGATCCGGCCCAATATATGGCTGCTTGTTGACGTCCAAGAAAGGAAGAAATTTCAATCCATCACCAATGGGAAGAAATTAAGTTTCTACCCTAAAACCACTTAGATCAAAGAACCTCATTAACTAAAACTTGAATCTACAACACACATAACAAAAACAAGGTTTGAAGGAAAACTTACCATAGCTGTGACCGGTGATAATGGAGCTTAATATTGATCCACATCCAAACATATAGTGACAAAATTTCAATCTCCCTTGAAGAAATCGATCTTCACTGCATCTTCTGTTCGGAAGAAGTTGGAGCAATAACAACAACTCAATTCCATTCTCAAACCTTATATCCACCTAAATTTATCGAAATTAGGTTTAGAGGAGGGCTTACCTAACCCGAATTTTTGCCTTGATGATATTTTGAGGAGAACAGAAATTGCGACATGCTGAGATGGGTTTTGGTGAAGTTCTATGGCGTGACCAGAAACTCGATCGGAGGGAGCTCAAGAGAAGAAGAAGAGAAAGGAGGAGGAGGAGTCAGCGTCGATGGATCATCGGACAACCTCATCGATGGTCGGCGACAGTTGCTCGGTGAAGAGGGGACTCGATTGGCTCGTGGAAGTGAGGAGCGGCCGAAAGGATCGAGTGAAGAGGAGAGGGACCGGGGCTCTCTAATCGTGGGCCGGCCCAAAACTTGGTCGTCGGCGACGATCGATCGAGGGTATCGGAGGTCGATGGCGGCTATTGTCGGGGAGAAGAGAAATCACGATTTCTTTTGGTGAGGAAGATGAGCGCTCGAGTGATTATATTAAGAGGTAAGATAAAATATACTTAGGATTTTTAAAATTAAACCCTAAGTTAATTTCTTTATCAACTCCTCATCAAAATAGAAACAACATCTAAATAATGCGTATAAATCCAATTAAATCCCCGAAAATTCCTAGAAATTTCTCAAAAATATCTATAAAGCAATCTCTTAAATTTTTTATCATTATTTTAATATTATTTAGCTGCCGAATATAACAACTCTAAAGTTGTCGGTATTGTTGTTTGTAAGTGTTCATTATTTTAAAGTATTGTAAACATTGTGCTCATAGTGAATTGCCCAACGAAAGCACTCATATGGGTGCGGGCCTTGGACTAGCAATCGCCGGGATGTACACCAAGTAAAAAACAAAATGTTAGTTTGTTTCTATTTCTAGTTCTTTATTTTCGCTGCATACTTGAGATTTCGAAAAATAGGAAAAAGTGACATGCGCTATTCACCCCCCCCCCTCTAGGACTTTCTTCGATCCTACATAAATTATTTTTGAAATCTTTATAATTAGAAAATATTTTTGAAAACTATTATATATACTTGGAATTTTGTTCTGAAAAATACTTAAATTTTTTTTTTTCAAAAATATTTGTGTACTTGGAAAATATTTTTTTCAAAAATATTTGTATACTTGGAATTTTAAAAAAAACATACTATCTTTGAAAAATACATGAAATTATTTTTGAAAAATCTATTTGAAGCATTGTAAATCCTTTTTTTGAAATCTATTTTGAAAATTCTACTTTAAAAATATTTTTTTAAACTTTTGTTAAAAAACATGCAAAATATTTGAATAAGACATTCAAAATTTTCAATTTTGAAAAATACTAGCAATTTTTTTGAAAAATAATTAAAAAATATTTTTTTGAAAGCATTTATGTCTGAAAAATACTTATTTTTTGAAAAAACACTTTTGAAAATTTTATTACAGAATACTCTTGAAAATGAATTAAACTCTCTATTTTTTTTATATATGTCAAAGGGGGAGAGATGAAAATGATTAAAAGTTAAGGAAAAATTCTAAATTCCTTAAAATCTAAAAACCTTAAATTCAGGGGGAGAGTAACAATTAAAGGGGAGCAACCTACTTTGCCTTACTTATAAAGCTTTTCCTTTGTTATCTTATTATTTAAAAGTTTTTTTACTTAACTTTGAACTAGGTTGCCATAAATCAAAAAGGGGGAGATTGTTGGTGTTGGAAGTATCAGCTAATCAAACCTATGTTTTGATAGATGACAAAGATTGAAAGTTAATATTTGTTGTGATCTGACAAATCTAACTGAGTGTGCAGGAAGCTCAAAGTCCTAAGGGAACTTAGGCAAGGTGAAAGTCCTAGTTGAGGCTAGGCAATGAAGTCCTGGTCCAGGGGACTAGGCAAGAAGTCCTGATCAGGGAGATGGGGAATGAAGTCCTATTCCAGGGGACTGGGCAGAAGTCTTGGCAGATTAAGGGCACTGGGCAGAAGTCCTAGGGTTTGAGGACACCAGGCAAAAAGTCCTGAGGGTCAAAGACACCAGGCAGAAGTCTTGGCGGGTCGAGGATCGAACGTCTAGCAGGAAGTCCCGGAGGTCAAGATCGGATGTTGAGCGAATGTCCAAACAGTCTGGAGGTCCATATGTTTGACAACAGGTAAAATCTATTAAGAGGAGTAAGCGAGGACGCGTTCCCCGTTGAAATAACAGTAGGTGTCGGTTCGACCTAGGGTTATACGAAAAACCTAAAAGTCAGAACCGGACAGTCCCGAGACTATCAAATGTTATTTTTTCTTTTATATATTGTGTCTGTGCTAACATTGTGATGTAGAAGTTAAAGCCTGAAATTTTCTAAACCAGGCACCTGAAAGGATCCAGGCCTCTCAAGTCGAACCAAGCGCCTCAAAGGGATTGAGATGCCTCAAAGGGATTGAGATGCCTCAATGACCTCAGCGTGAGCAGTATGAGGTGACAGCCTCTGTTTGGACGGCACATGTCAGCAACCAAGCACCTCAATAGGATTGAGGCACTTTGATCAAGATAAGAGTTGTCGGATAGAGCTTCACCGATGGGTCACCACGTCAGCCTCAATCCAAGTGCCTCAAAGGGATTGAGGCACCTGGATTAGCCTATATAGGCAGTCTTCGACCAGAAGCTTGGAAGAACACTTTTTGATGATCAAACGACTTCCGTGCTACTCCAAATTTTTTACTACAACGCCAAAATGCTGCTCCGACGACAATACGCTCCATCAGATATCATTCGATCGTCGGTATATTTAATTTCTTTATACTCATGTTTAATACTCAAGTTTTACGGGTTGGTAAATGTGTTAACGGTCCTACTTTTTGTAAAGACGAGTCTCTGTCTCTGAATTCATATTCGGAGAAGAAGACCTTTTTAGTGGATTGCCCAACGAAAGCACTCAACAAGTGCAGGCCTTGGACGAGTAACCGCTGGGTTGTGAACCAAGTAAAAACAAAGTGTTAGTTTGTTTCCATTTCTATTTCTTTATTTCCGCTGCATACTCGAGATTTCAAAAAATGTGAAAAAGTGACACACGCTATTCACCCCCCTCTAGCGCTCTCTTTTCGATCCTATAGTTTGATTTTGAACTAAACCAAGAGCTTAATGGGTTATGTTTTTGTTAAGGCTTATCGGGTTGGGCTTGGGCTTGGGCTTTGGAGATGACTTGCTCCCCAAGTCATTAAGAAGAGATTATAAATACTCTCATATAAGGAGCGAATTGTGAAGGATTTGGATTAGATCTAATTGTTAGGTCTCCCCAAAATTACTCTCCTCTCATCTCTTGTGATGCCAAACCACCAAGGGAAGGACTCCCTTGGTGCCGCCGCCCCAAGCCCCACCGGTCTACCTCCTCCTCCGTACGACCACCACCCACCAGCCAGCCACCTCCGGCCAGCCAATAGGACGTTGTAGGACCTATCTCCGGCCAGCCACCGCCACTCTAAAGGAGAAGAACACCAGCGGCCAGATTTTGTCCACCGGTGCCACGACCCTCTCTTTGGCCTCCCTTCGCTCTATTTTGGCGAGAAAACATTGCTACCGAATCCCCGACACCTTAGGGTACTTCATACCTCGTCGGCAGCAAATTACAGAAGTCGAACAACAAAGAAAAAGGGACAAATAGCCCCTTTTCTGGATAGACAACAACCTTCTTTTGGTTGCTCTCTCTCTGTTTGGTGTTGTCTGGTTGCGTATGCCGTCGAGCACCAAACCTTGTCTTCACACGCAAGGCTAGTACCTTTCTAGAAGGCGAAACTCATGACTTTTGAAGTCATCTTGAGTAGTTCTCGATGTGGATATGAATAGAGGCAAGGCTCGACAGCATTGCTCGGTTGATGCCCTTTTCACTTCACGTGATCCATCAGGTATAACTAGAGTAAATTTAATTTCATAAAATTTTATATTGCAATCATATCTGCATGAGTTAAATCCTTGTATGCGTGTAGAGTTTGTGATGTAATAATTAGTTTTATAATTACTGTTTATGTCTTCCATTGTGCATGTTTGTGAAACGTGTTCATGCACACACCACATTGGGCTATCCAATAGTAGTATCAGAGCTTGATCGTGCTTCGACATGATCGTAAAATAATTTTACGAGTCATAGTCATAGAATTAGATTTGGAAAGTTTCCTAATTTGTTAGAAAATTTTAATTTTGGTTTTTTTTTGGAATAATTTTAAAAAAAATTGAATTTTTGAATTTTCCCCTAATTGTTAGGAAATTTCATATATGAAAAGTTTCCTATTTTGTCAAAAAAATCAAATTTAGAATATTTTCTTATTTGGTTGAAAAATTCAATTTTGGAATTTTTCTATAAATAATTTTTGAAATTCCATTTATGGAAAGTTTCCTATTTTTTTCACCCAAAAAAATCACTATTGGAATATTTCCTAATTTGTTAGAAAAATCCAATTTTGGAAATTTTCTGAAATATTTTAGGAAATTTTAAATATGGAAAGATTCTGATTTTATTAAGATTATTCTAAATATATTTTCTAATTTTTAGGAGATATTTAGTTAGGAATTTTTTTCCTAATTAATTTAGATTTTTCTTAATTAGGGATTTTCTTAGATAAAATATGTGATTAGATTAGGAAATTTGTTTCCTAATTTAATTAAAATACTATTGATTTATGGAAATCAATTCTTAATCTTATTTTAAAATTTAAATAGAATCTATGACAACTATGACATTAGTTATAACATGCTATATAAATACGTCTTGATTAATTACATTAATCATGCAATGTCATATATTTATGCCATATCATATTTATGTCATGCTTGCGATGTGTTATATCATATTATACCATGAATGTGATGTGTCATATCATATTTATGTCATATCATCATATATGTCATGTAAGCATTGTGACATGTCATCATTTATGTCATGCGTGTAATGTAATGATGATGATGATGATGAGGGGGGAGGGGGGATGAATCTTGATCGATTAAAACCTTTTATTTTTCATACTCATAAAACCAAAACAGAGTTATAGAAGCGGAAAGTAAAGACAAGTACACAATTCAGTTTTACTTGGCTCATAGTCTAACGACTACTACTCCAAGACCCAACAATCATTGATTGCTTCCAATGGGCAATCACTATAGCTCTTTTGTAAGATATGATAAATAAAATAATAAGAAATAATTATGGGAATTTTTATTAGAAAATTTTCTTAATGAAAACTGATTTTATATACATTTTAGAGGGGATAAATTATGGGGTTGAGGGAGCCTAATAGAAATGTTAATTAAGTTTGGGATTTGTTTGGATTTGAGGGGGGGTTTAAGGAAATGAGGATTAATATAAGGTTATAAATAGTTAGCTATGGTTAATTATTGAAACCTAACTCCACTTTTTAATAACCCAATCACTCTCTCTTCTCCCTCAATCCACTCCCGAACCCCTCTCCCTCTCTTCTCCCTCATCACCTCACGAGCCGAGCTGACCGCCGACCAAGCCTCACAAGACTTAATCTCTCTCTATCTGAGAATCCTATTTGCAAACTTATTTTACATCTTTTAGATATACTCGTAGTACGTGTGACATAATAGGTTCCCAGTTATGTTAGTTATTCATAATTAACCATTAATTATGAATAGATCATGAGTAGCACGTAGTAGTACATCATGACCCCAATTGATCGAAAAATCATAGTTGACTTCATAACATATTCTAAACCCTTCAACAGCTACAATTATTAGTACATCTGTTCCTTTCACTCATCTTATACCTACTTGGTTCAGGACATGGTCTATGTATCAGTCCCCACTAGGCTAATTACGTCATACTTGGCCCAAGTAATAGTTCCTTGTCCTATGAATTCAAACTACTCAACTACATGTCCAAGAAGACCATCGTCTTGACATGTTTTACTTTGGCAAAAGACTTATGAGTAATAATCCTAACAAGAGACTATAGGATATACGTCTCCCTATAAAAGGAGTGATGAATCCTCTGTGGGCTATTCAAACACCTTCGAGCATATTGACTTATACTCAATCATCCCGTTACTACACCTTATAGGGGATGTATAACTGAGATGTCAAAGTATAAGTCACCATGACCAAAATGACTTAAACACCTCAAATCTAAGGAAACTTTCACTTGAGCTGTAATAAGATCTTCATCGACATGTAAAGAATCATATGAAGTCTCATAGTAGGTCACATCCAATGAACTAGTTACTCTTAACTCGCATCCACATGTAACTCTCAACATCCCAATGTTTCTAGCTAGTGACGATCGACTGCTTGGATAAACCAAGGAGTATAACATGTGCTAGTCTCACAGAATTGACGATGTCTAGTTTCATCAATTCATCGACTAGGCAAGGTTTCAATACCTATATAATTACACATGATAAGATACCCACTAACTGTGATCCAATCACAATTTCTCTCATGTTATACATTGTATTGTGGACTTCATTAATTGAATGAACATACATATATAATGCACACCCAAATAGTGAATTTTTGTTTATCAAATAAATAAGACAATGTTTAAGGTGATTGCCTTAAGAACACCTCTCAAATATAACATATTATCACTTAGCCTAAAATCAATTAACTTGGTATCTAATACCATAGGCCTTGATATGACTGTCAAACTTATTTTGTGGTAGAGGATTTATCAAAGGATTTTCTAGATTCCTTTCAATGGGAATTTTCTCAATTTGTATTTCTTTTCTACTTATAATCTCCTTGATTAAATGATAGCGATGAAGCGCATGTTTAGATCGTTGATGAGACCTAGGTTTCTTGGCCTGTGCAATGGCCCCATTATTATCACAATAAATTGGTAATGCTTCAACAATACTTGGAGCCACTCTAAGTTCAATGATGAACTTCTTAATCCAAACCGCTTCTTTGGTTGCTTTAGAAGCCGCAATGTATTCTGCCTCAATGGTAGAATCAGTGACAATATCTTGTTTGGAATTTTTCCAACTTATTATGCCTCCATTTAAGGTGAACATGTATCCAGACTGGGATTTGAAGTCATCCTTGTTCGTTTGGAAACTAGCATCAGTATACCCGCGAATAATCATATCACCTTCTCCATATACCAAGAACAAGTCCTTAGTTCTTCTCAAGTACTAAAGGATTACCTTGACAGCCACCCAATGATCCATCCATGGATCCGACTGATATCGACTCATGACACTCAGAGCATATGATACATCGGGCCTAGTACATATCATAACATACATGATCGATCCTATAGTTGACGCATATGGGATCTGACTCATATGAATCATCTCATCTCGTGTGCTCGGGCACAAAGACTTCAAAAGGTGAATCTCATGTCTTATGGGAAGAAAACATTTTTTAGATTCATTCATGCTAAACCATTTTAGCACTTTATTTATGTATGTAAACTACAAAAGACTAAGCAACCGTCACGACCTATCTCTATAGATCTTGATCCCTAAGATATAGGTTGCTTCTCCCATGTCTTTCATATAGAATATTTTGGATAACCAAACTTTAATTAACTGTAGAGCAGGCACATAGTTTAATATGAGCAATATGTCATCTACATATAACACTAGGAACAGGACCACACTTCCACTAACCTTCATGTACACGCAAGGTTCATTTGGATATTGTGAGAAATCAAACTCTTTAATTACCTAATCAAAATGAATGTTTCAACTCCTGGATGCTTGCTTTAATCTATAAATAAACCAATGAAGCTTGCATACTTTGTTTTTGTCAACAGATTTGAAACCCTCAGGTTGTATCATATACACATCTTTGGACAAATTTCCATTGAGGAGAGTTGTTTTAACATCCATTTGTCATATCTCATAATCATAATGAGCTACTATGTCCAGGAGTACTTGAATGAATTTAAGCATGACTACTAGTGAAAAGATTCCATCATAGTCAATACCTTATTTTTTATGAAAGTCTTTTGCCACTAATCTTGCTTTGTAGGTAATCGCATTACCATTCATGTCGATCTTCTTGTTGAAAACTCACTTGCATCCAATAGGTGTTATGCCTTCGGGTGGGTCCACCAAGTTATAAACTTGGTTTTCATACATGGAATTCATTTCCAGCTTCATGGTTTTTAACCATTTTTCCCTTTCTAAATTTTTCAAAACTTCTTCATAACTAGTAGTCTCCTCATCCTTAATGAAGAACACGTCTTTCGATTCACTTATGAGAAATCCATATCTCTCATGAATTAGATGTGTCCTACTAGATCTACGAAGAGGCAGTGTATCAACAGGTTCAGTTGTTACCTCATCCTCATGAATAATTAGCTATAGTTCTTGATTAGGAATCTCTTCAGTGTCTACTGGAGTCTCTTGAACTATCTCAAGTTCAACCTCACTCCCACTATTTTCTTATAAGAAAAACTCTTTCTCTAAGAACACAACATGCCTTAAAACAAACACCTTTTGTCCAAGTAATAATAGAATTGATAACCCCTAGTTTCCTTAGGATAACCAATAAATACATACTTATCAGACTTAGCATCTAGCTTATCTATGGCAATGTCACATGTAAGAGGTTAATTAATCATCTCTTTGAGTGTGTTTGTTGCTCATTTCGATATTGAATATGTCATTGGATATGTCTAATGCGTGGATCCCATTGCATAACATTCTATTCCCACAAAGAATATCATTCAAAGTTATGAAACAATAATTGTTACTAAAAGTTAGATGAAAATATTTTCTATTTAAGCAAGAAATAGTAATAATATTCTTTGTTAATGAAGAAACATAATAATAATTATCTAATTCCAAAACTACTCCACTAAGGAGTTTCAACAAATAAGTTCTTATGGCTATAGCTACAACTTTTGCTCCATTGCCAACACACAGATTTGATTCTCCCTTGACCAATCTTCTACTATTTCTTAGACCCTATATGTCATTACATTTGTGTGAGGTGCACCTTATATCCAATACCCGTGTTTGAAGAAATAGTATGACATTCAATAACGAAGATACCTGAAGCAGATAGGGCATCAGATGCCTTGTTTTTTTTCACGGACTCAAGATAAATCTTGTAGTTTCTTCTCCAATGTCCCATTTTACCATAGTGGTGATATGGGCCCTTTAGTGTCGATTCTTCTATCTTAGCCTTCTTCTTCCCTTTTGCTTGAGTCTTTGCATTCCTCTTCTTAGAACCTTTCTTAGAAGAGTCAAACAACATCACAGCTTTTGATTCTTTCTTGGTAGATGGCTTCACTGTCTTAAGTATGTAGATCAACTTGGGAATTATGAATTCATAATAGTTCATCACAAACTATGAATAACTATCAGGTAAACTATGTAGAATTAAGTCAATACATAACTCATGATTTATAACAAATCCAAGTGATCCTAACCACTTAATGTAGTCATTCATCTTTAATACAAATAGCATCGCAGATGAACCCTCCTAAATCTTTGAGTGAAGAAGCTTGGAGATCTCAAACCATTCAGATTTCGCTTGCTCATCAAACAACTCACAAAGATGATAAACAATGGTATAAGCACCCATATGCTCATGTTGCTTCTGTAGATTAGGAGACATCGAAGCTAGCATGATACAAATTGCAAGCTCAGAATCTATCATATGCTTCTGAAAGGACAACATTTGTTCATCAGTAACATCATTAGTCGGACTTGAGGGAAGAGACTCTTTAAGGACATAGGCAATATTTTCAACCTTGAGAATAATTTTTAGATTTCGAAGCCAATCCAAGAAGTTCGGCCCTGTTAGTTTGTTTCTATCTAAAATCGAGCGCAAATTCATGGAAGACATGCAAATTCTAACGACCTAAAAATATAAAATTGAGCATATAAGAGAGATTAATTAAATATGTCATGCAAACAATTCACATTCATAAAAGATCCCACTTGCTTGTTCAAATTGAAGAGCCCTTACTCTGAATTCAGGAGATGGTAGGTTTTCTCCAAGTGGGTTGGTATCCACTATAGACAAGAATAACCTTAGAGAGAGTCCAATAAGTCATTCTTAGTTCTAGTGGTAGGTATCAAATATACCAATTATATATCACATATATAACTATCACATTATGTTATCAACTATTGATATTTACATAAATCATCGGGTTGTTAACTCATTAATATATATACATCATATGTATAATACCCAACTTCATCTCTATCCACATTAACCTTGGAAAGAGTCCAACAAATTAAAGTTTCGAGTTAAAGCCAACCCATTAATCATTAGATCATATCTCAATAGTCAGAACATGTCTAATTTCAAGTTAGGCTTGGAGAGAGTCCAACAACTTAAATAAGAAATTAAACTCTAGTTCTTACCATATTAATAGAAGCTGTAAGCTTTAATATTTACACAAGGGATTTACTTATTTTAAGTCTCATCTATTCCATACAATGATTGTAAATTATCTACATGGAATAATGATGTGAGTAGATTATATATGTTTTTAGGCATTGCTTGTTGCACATCTACTTACATTTCATGAGAATTATCTACACTATCGCATCATATTTCATTATTATGTCATACTTTTACTCCTTTGGTTCGGAGATCTGTTCTTTTTGTATTTTGATTGATAGGACGGATTTTGGAGAAAAAATTGAACATATTTGACATTGGAGCAAGCTTGGAGAAACTTTACCAGGGTCATGTCTCACTTCCCTAGGGTCATGACTCACTTCCCCAGGGTCATGACTCACTTCCCCAGGGTCATGCCTCACTTCGCCACAATCGTGTCGATCTTGGAGACGGGGGCTGAAGCATCCATGCTCTAGCCATGTCTTTTAACACAGTCATGCCCATCTTGGAGCAAGGGGCAAAATCTTCCATGGCATGACCATGTCTTTTAAAATGGTCGTGCCTCACATCAAGGAACAATCATGCTCCGGTCATGTCCTACGGTATGGTTGTGTTCCTCAGACAAAATCAGGGCAAAAACGGTGGTAAAATGGAGCCAAAAGCCTCTCACATGGCCAATCCATGCTAAAAAAGATGTTCATGTCAAATTTTCTGCTTTTCGTGAACTGATAATGGCACATGCCTTTTAGGCACGGCCATTTTGAATTCTACACAACACTGCAGACCAAAAGTAAAATGGTAGTAACTTTCTACATGGTTGGAGACACGAGCTGATTCACATATCAAAATGTAGATAACTTGAATATCTAAAACTTTGCTTCAGGGTACAATAGGAGAAAACACATTATAGCCACGATAAAAGGCACAAACACGACTTTTAAGCATGGCTGTGTCGCATCCTTTCTCAAACTACATAACAAAATTTGAACCACCAAAACTTTCAGTTTGGTGAGAGTAACGTGACCAACAACCTATCAAATTGAAGATAATTTCAAGATCTACAAGTTTGGTTCAGAGCTCAACCCAAGATAAAATGGTCTAATGGGTGAAAAACTTGTTTTGACGGACTCCAATAAATGAGGGAGATCTGGAAAGTTTGGGGAGGGATAAAAGGGTCAAGAAAACCCTTGCTTGACTCATCTTGGACTAGGTGGCTCCTCCCCCTTCCTTGGAAGAGAGTTTTCCCATTCTAGGGGAAACCCTAGAGCATCCATCTTCACTCATCAAAATGATATGTCCACCTTCGGAGCAAGGAGACTCTCCCAAAGACATCGACATCGCATTAATAAACATTCTCTTCTCTCTTCTCTATGTATTGAGTTGTAGAATGTTATTCTTCATGTCTTTTGGTTGTTTCT
>JBBUKS010012539.1:0-12190 GCA_038050645.1 Hedychium gardnerianum | reverse complement strand
GTGCCGGTTTCGGTGTGCGAGCGGAACGGTACGTTTCGCCCGTACCGGGCGGTTCGGCACGAGATTTTAATCACTGGATACAAGTATTCAAAAGTTTTATTCTGAGCTTCACTCACTATTTTTTTGGCCTCTTTCTTGGCTATTATATACTATTTTAAGTTTTCTCCGTTCTTACAAGTGCATAGTAACTTATAGGTTGTTAATTTTTCCATCACTTTCTCCTGTACTTCCTCATTCCACTACATTCTTTATTTTGTGGTGACCATCCTTTGACTCACCGCGTACGCTCTTAACCATCGTTTCAAATTTGATGTCATTGTATCTTATATTATAATCGAGTCACTAAATATTTCTCATAATATTTGTGCTCCTATCCTCTACTTAAAAATACTTTGTTTCACATCTTTAACTTCCATCACTTGATCTTAGGAGTCATACACATTTTTATTCTATTGATATTATGCCTAAAGCACATATCTAATACCACTAACCTATATTGGATGATTAAGTTTTCTCTAGGGATGACATTGCAATCTTTATAAATTTTTCTATCACTTTTTCTAACCATAAGAAAGTCAATTTGTGACTTATTGTTCTCACTTTTGAACATAATCAAGTGTTCTTCTCTCTTCTTGAAAAATATATTAGTTTCATATGTTATCGCAAAATCCAATATAGCTTTTTCATCATCATTTCTTGGTCCAAACCATGGCTACATGCATCCTCTATCACATTCCTTATTTCTTACTCCTACATGCTCATTTAGATCTCCTATTAAAATCATCTCATTTGTCGGAACTTTTTATACTACCTCATCTAGGACTTCCCAAAATCTATGTTTGGTATTTTTATCTAATCCTAGTGCATATATGTTAATTACATTAATAGTTTTTTTTGCTACCACTATCTTGAGAGCTATAATTTTATCTCCCTTTGTAACTCCTCATACTACTTCTTCCCTTAATGAACTATCAATATCAATACGTACTCCATTTTTCATTTTACTCTTTCTCATAACTTAAAACCTCAATTTTCTATCATCATTGTCTTCTCTCAACCTATTTTGTCTCTTGTAAGCACAAAACATTAGTTCTTCTCCTAATTATCATATCTACTATCTCTATTGTTTTGTCAGCAAGTATTTTTACGTTCCATGTTCTAAATCTAAGACAATCGGTATTTCTATAATATTTGTTCTTATCTAACCTAAGGTATGAGAACTCTTACATATTTAACACAACACCCAAGTTATCATGGAGATGTAGTAGTCATTGCCGAGACGTTGCAATCGAACCCTATAATGCATTCCTTTTGGGGAATAGCCTAGCATTAGTACAATAGTTCGATGAATCCCTACATAATATATTTGATTGCTAAAATCTATCACTTAATTAGTAATTATCCAAACATTACATCAATACAATATTTCTATATATTTGATTTAAAATAGCAATGTAAGTAACTAACCTAGTTCTTTTTGAGTTGTATGTAAAATGGAATTAGATTTAACAAGTGAGTCCATCCTAATTCTAAAAAAAAATGCACCTCAAATAATCAAGTGCTTCCCCGCCCTCTTTTAGCAAACTCACTTTCCTCTCCAGCACCAACAACAAGAATCACGCTCAAGGATTCCTTCACCCTTCAAACTGGCCCTCTCTCTCTCTACTTAAACAGCCCCATCTCACTGCCACACAACTAGAAACACTCCGGCATAAGCTACCCTCCCGCTCACTACTCCTTGTGCACACGCACACACTCCTTTGAGCCACAACCTAGAGACTTGGCACTTCTTGAGAGAAATCTTACCTCCGCCACTGGATATACCACTCACAAGAATTGGAATAAGCAAGCAAAATGGACCAAAAACTACTAGATTTTCTAACAAGTGGATTTGCAAGCAGCACTAATTGAGTTGAGTTAGAAAAATATCAAGTTCTTTCCAACCACAATGCATTGTTCATTTCACAGGTGACAAGCATAACGTGTGTGTTCAGATAATTGAATTGGAACCCAATACAAAGGCTACTATATAAGCGAGGAAATTTCATTGCTATGAAAAGGAAAGGTCAAATTTTAAATAAAAAAAAAACTGACGAGGTGCTAAAAACCTTGAGGCTTGTGGAAGGGTAGTAGATCCCAGCATGGATGACCTCGCTGTTTCTGGAACTAGTTCCAGTCCCAAACGTCGAAGCAGCCTCCACTACCAACACCTCTCTCCCTTTGGAAGCCAATTCCCTCGCTACGGCAATACCCACCACTCCGGCGCCGATGACCACCACATCCGCCGCCTCCCGCGCTATTCCTCGATACGCACAGCCGACGGTTCCCACTGCTCTAGCGGCAATTCCTTCAATGCTTGTAATCGCTTTCCTCGCCATTGCCGCCATATCCGAGCAGCAATTTGGGGAAAGAACGACAGCCCTAGATCCTTACGATCGTCCAGGTTGGCTGAAAGTTTAATGTGCGTTGCTTAAATCTAACGGTCATTTGGTTTTTAACAGTTACCCTCTGAAATTTAGGTTTTCAAAGATGCTCCTGAAAATTTATAATTACGAAATTCCCCCATAAAATGTTGGGCATTATCTAAAGGGTGCATTTGGATTTCCGAATTTTGCAACGGGCACATCATAGTTTCTAAAGGATGGCACTTTTTTAAAAAATATATATTCTTCTTATTAAAAAAATTTATATATATATATATAATAAAAAATATATAAAAAAAATATTTCACTACTCGACCTGACAACACGGTCGTGGCCGCTCGGCCTAGGCATGGGGCCACCTTGATCATGAGGCTGCCTTGGCTGACCAAGCCATATATCCTCGCGGCCTCCTGACGGCCCTATCCGAGCAGTCATATCCCATGGCCACCCTCGTCGAGCGATCACTACATGATCAGGTTTAATAGTCACGTGGTTCAGTAGAGTGTCATTTGATAAAAAAAATAAATAATCAAGTAACATTGAACCTGAGATGATTGATTCAGTCTCATGAAAGTTTTCCACCAACCATCAAGGTAAATTAAGAAGCGTTAATAGAAACTCATCCAGCAGTATTCTTAGGCTCGTTTCTCACTAGAATAAAAAATCTCTTATAGTGTGTCACAATTGAAATTCAAATTTTAGATCCTTTGATTATCCATTAGAGAGTGTCATTTGATAGATTTCATAGGAAAGATTTTTTTATTTTTTTAAATAAAAAAGATGTTTTAAAAAAAAATACATCCTTTGAAAAATATAAAATTATGGTTTGTCTTTTGAAAAAATTTGAAATTCAAATACGCTTGCCGGGAAAATCTAGTAAGATTTTGATTTTGTTTTGTTATTTTCCGACAAAGAGGTTAAAAACAATCCCATGTCCATGGCGCGTGAGTACTTTAGGCAGCATTTTTGAAAGGTAAAATTGGAAGTCTGACGTTTCGCTTGCTCGTGTTGAAATAGGGAGAATAAAAAAAATATTTTTCTAATGAAATTTTGCACCATTACTCTTTGATGCGGTCCTAGTAAACATGATCAGATCTCTAAAGACCATACATTGGGTAATGCCCTCCAGACCACCGAACCCCACTGGACCCTATTTCTTTTAGCCAAACAGCCACATCAAATCCTAGACTATAAAGGATCCCCATTGGACGGGGTTCTCTTCTGTCTCAACCTCCAACATTTCCTAACACCAGACTGACCCTCACCCAGTAAGCTATTCTGAAGGTGACACATGACTAATGACTTGACAATGCCAAAGGTATGACTTAATGGTATCATTGTAGATGCTTCACCCCGCGTGTATAGTTAGCCGGTAGGTGTGTTTCATCCATGTGGTCTCCTACATGACTAACATAAGGTATACGTGGAAATTCCTCTGCACAAAATGTATAAGCTTCGAGTAAGGTAGGAAAAATATGGTTTTTTTCTCGCATACAAAGTATATTCTTCTTCTTCTTCCCTGAGCTTTTTCAGTCTCTCGTGTACGCATGCGAACTTGGCATCTCAAACCCAATGCTGACTTGACTGTCGAAGGGATCACACTGGCAACATTGATCCCCGACTGACATGCTTGGACTCGCAGGACATCGGAGAAGGAACTTGGCCTCAACTCCAAGAGAAGAAGGATAGGAGGAATCCGAGCAGATGAAGAAGGACATTATCAAATTGGCGTTGTTTATGAAAAAACGTTACAAAAAGCTACGATGGTCACTACGTGGAGAACCTTGGTGGAACATCGATATGAGGAATCAGGTGAGTAACATCCACCTTCTCTGCCAACTATTGTTGAAACTAACGAGAGTCTAATATTGCGAGAACAACTCTCTTGCATGGTCACTACCATAGTGGAAGAAGTCTTGCAACAAAATCAGGTTCCCCATACTATTGGAGAAAAGAAGATTACAACCTCAGACGAGGGATGCCAGCCAAGGGCCGAACCCACAGTCCAAAGTTCAAAAGGGGCCACTTCAACATATCGAGCAAACAAATGTATAGTAAGTCTTAGGCTGGTTGGATCTTTACCTACCAAAAGAGTAACAACTCGGCAAAATGTCATTTTCGGATGGTATCTTGAGGGAAGAGTTACCCAAGTATTTCCGTCGAACCCACATCCATGAGTATAATGGCACAGCTGACCCCAAAAATGCAATCTTACTGCACTAGTATTCAGAAGGAGTCAAGTGTCAAGTCTTTCTCACAACATTGATCAGGCCTGCTGAGTAGTGGTTTAATACGCTAGCTAAAGACCGGATCTATACAATGTTTTGATGATTTCACCACACTATTTTTGCGCCACATCTCTGGTTCTAAGAGGTACCAACCTAGCTACCCTCCTTTGCCTTTTTAATTTCAAGCAAAAGTGGTAGGAATCCCTACGAGAATACATACAACGGTTCACTAGGGCCACGCTAGAGATACCCTTGGTCATGCCTGAGATTCTGACAGGCGCTTTCGCCCAAGGGCTAAGAGAAGAAAACTTTTTTCGCTCCTTGTCAAAGAAATCCCCGCGGGACTATGATGAGTTCCAAGCCAAAGCCGAGAAATACATTAATATGGAGGAATCTTAAAAGGCTCGATAGGAGCAAAAAGGAGCTTGACCAGCCGAGGTTCAAGAGCATCATCTAGAAACACAACTCTTTCTATGACCCGCTTAGCTTTGCTACCAACCTTAGCCCGCTCCTCTGTGGGATTCCAAAGAGAGAGCAATGCAAGTATGTGAAGAGCATCAGCTTTTAAGAAGGTTGTTGGGTTTTGAACGAGACCCTCAACGGTCACAAGCCCTTACCTACTATGGTTTCCACCAAGAGTATGGACACAATTTCCTTTTGCCCCTAGGGCGTAGCTGAGTTGGTATCAAAGTGGTAGACTTGCATCAAAGGAGTATGGACATAATACCAATAATTGTCACCGATTGGATAGCGAGTTGGAGCGAGTCATGGGCCTCCATTCCTAGATAAGGGCTTGTTAATGACTTCACCCCATACTGACAAAAAACTCCCCCACGATACCCTCCAGGGCAAGGCCGTTCGAGCACTTTCAATCCCGCTCCGCCCCATCATAACTGATGTGAGAAATCTACAAGTGCGCGATTATCATCAAGTAATAAAATACCGATCCCACAGGAATTATAAAACGAGTACCAGTCAGATTCGTGAAACAGACTATCTAGAATAATCAAAATCATGAGAATCGTGAGAGAAAGAAAACAAATTAAGTAAGCAAGAGGAGTCTTAGGAGAAAATCAATTTTGGGGAGTAATTCTAGGAGTTTGGTTTTGCCACGACGACTATTAACACCCTAAATATTATTCACTCTCTTACCTCAATGTTGATGCGCATGAAGATAGTCTATCTTGAGGTAACCGGTATAGACTTTTGAAATTTTATCGGTGTACCTACCCAAACGCAACGTCTACTTTCAAGGTAGTCTTACTAAAGTGATCATTTTCTCAGGGAGGCTCTTATCATGATGCTCCATGGTCCTCTATGTACTATCCTCTACTTCATGATGTTGAATTGGAGTAAACTCATTAAGCTCTGTGATAGCCAATGATGTCCTCGTGAGGTTTTACACTACTTTTATGAACAACCCCTCAAGTCTCGGTCCTAATGAGTTGGAGAGTTAGGTTCGCATTTTGGTTCTTCCCTGTATCCCGTTAGATATGAAGATGCAAGGTTAGTGTCATAATCATGTATGTCAAATAAGGTCGGATCATAGATCAACACATCATGTAATAAAGAAAGATGAATAGATATGTAAAAATAACATCAACAATACATCGTGTTATTCCCTCATCCTATAATTAAGAGTATTACTCTATGGAGATAGAGTTAAAATCAAAAGATGAGAAAGAAGACATTCTACAACTCAAAATTAAGGTGAAAAGAAGAAGAGAATGCTTAGTCGTGTGTCGATTGTCATCTCCAGATGAACTCTAAGCTCGATGGTGGATGAAATTTTCGACGGCTCCTTGGAAATGACTTTCTTATGGTTCTGTGTCATGGAGAAACACCTCATCTGGGGAGGGGAGAACCCCTTAATCCCTTGATGCCCCAATAGATGCCCCCCTTGGCCTTTTATAGCCTCCAAAGTATTCCAAATTCGTCACGATTTTCCAAAATTATCAAGGCACAATGGTAGAACACGGTTGTGCTAGTTAGCATAGCCTGGGCATGTCAAGCACTGGGGTGGCAAACATGATCATGCCTATAGGCACGACCAGGGCATGTTGCCTTCGCGTCATCTCGGCAGGACTGGGCATGGTCATGTCGGTGGGCATGGCCAGCCCGTGTCAGCGGTTGTGGTCTCCATGGCTATTCCGTTTTGCGTCTAATTTTGTTTGGAGGAACACACCCATGTCATGGGATATGGTCAAAGTGTGTTCCTTATTGTGAACTTTCGTTCCAAGGCTTTTTAACTCCAATTAAGCTCTGATTTTGCGTCTTGTTAATTAAAAAGTGCAAAAAGCAGTTCTTCGAACTAAAAGAGTAAAAACAATGCGAAAGAGATAAAAGTATGCAAAATATACTTATGTGATGAAATAAAATTCATGCAAAATAATACCAAAAACTATGCATGAAACACACATCAATAACCACCCACCCGCTGAATAGCAACATGAGGCACCAGCTCAGGATAATCCACCAGTCTGGAGAGTTATCAATATGTTTTTCTCTGGCGCCATTGACGGTGACTCCAATCATGCTTGAAAAATATATAGTTGAATATAGTGTATGGCTATCACCATGCCAGTCGAGGAGCCAAAACCCATTTTGGGATTTGAGCCAAGAGATTTGGAAGGCATCCGCACCCCTCGTAACGACACCTTGGTAATTTGAGCTATGGTTTCTAACTTTGATGTTGCTCGAGTTTTTGTTGATGTAGGTCGCTCAGTCAACATCCTTTCTTGAACTGCTATAGAATAGATGTTCATAACCTAGGAAGATTTATAGGAGGTCAATACCCCTCTATTAGGGTTCTCTGGACAGGCAGTTCAGCCACTAGGTTAGATTAAAATGTCGCTCTCGGTGGGGACGGAGCTGAAGCGATGGACCATTTTAACCCCCTTCACCTTAGTGGATGCCCCTTCATTGTATAATATCATCTTGGGCCAACTAACACTCAGTGCTCTATAGGTAATGGCTTCCCCTTATCACCATAAGATCAAATTCCCTATAGGAAGCGAAGTTTGGGAGGTTAGAGGAGATTAGCAAGCATCCAGAGATGATCTGGATTGATCAAAATAGAATGAATGGCAAGGCCAGATCAGACTCACAAGACCAGCGTATGGAAGAAGTATATTCCATGTCGGAAGGAAAAGCCTCCTTCATGTCAGATCAAGAAACTGTAGTAGTCGGAGCAACTCCTTCCTATCTAGAATAGACCATGCCTATTTTCAAGGGTTTCTTGCCCGAGCAAAGAGATTCCTCCATCAATAGTCGGATGGGTATCAAGATATTTTGGCCGAGTCCCCAAAAGGACTTAAGAGAACTATATCCGGGGATAATGTAACCACGAGCGGGTCAGGGTTGATGTAAAAGCAAAGATACTCAACTTTTACCTGATCTCAATCAATCATTCTCATGAAATCGAAAAACATAAATTCATTGGTTGATATTCACAAAAATTATCAGCATACTCATTGCAATAAGAAGAAAAAATAAAGGAAGTGGTTAAGGGGCTGATGGCTTTACAAAATTAACCCACTTGAACAAGGGCTTAATATTTTATGGTACCTTGTCCCTTAACGAACATAGTTATTTCATTTTGAATATGGTCGAGGTTGGAAAGTGATGTGCGTAGATTATATATACTTTTATGCATTGTTTGACTCACATCTACTTATATTTCATGAGCATAATTTACACGTATTGCATCCTATTTCATTATAATGTCATACTTCAACTCTTTTAGTTTGGAGAACTGCTCTTTGCGTGTTTTTATTGACAGGACGCGATTTGGAGCATATTTGGAGCTAAATTGGATTTTGGGCAGCCTGCAGACAAAAAATAGAATGACCATAACTTTTCACATGGTTGAAGTTTCAGGCTGAATTAACTTCTAAAATGTAGATAACTTCAATATCTACAACTTTACTTCATAGTGCAACAGAATAATTCATGACCTAGCCATGCTAAAAGGCACATCCGTGCCTCTTAGGCATGGTCATGTTTCCTACTTTGCCAAGATTTGCAGACCAAACTTTGAACGGTCATAATTTTGTGCATGATTGGAGTTTCGGGCTGAATCTATAGGACCATTTGGGCCGACTAGAGGGAGGTGAATAGCCTACAATAATAATAAACACTTTCTTTTGCTACAAACTTAGCAAGAACACACACATTAATTGAATAAAGATAAAAACATAAAATCAAAGTAAGAAACTCAAGGTTTACTTGGTTACAACCTAGGTGGTTGTTAATCCAAGACAAATGTAAGCACTAATGAAACTCCTTCGTGAAGGCGAAATGACCTCTTATAAACTTTGAGAGCACAGAGTTTAGAGATTAAGAACAGAGTGTGTTGTCATAAACTAGAGGACACAACCTCTATTTATAGAAAAATGGTTGAAGTGACCATTTTACTGACATAATAGTCATGGGGACGCCTTCAATGCTTGAGGGCACCTCCAATGGATCGAAACTGATCCATTCAGCAATGGTCTGCTGATCTGGCAGCGCTGGGGGTCCCTCTAAGCGTTGGGGGCACTTCGATTGACCTGACGTGGCTTTCAGCAACTATCCACTACAATGGCTCTAATTGGCCATCGGAGCGCCTCCACTGCTCCGAGGCGCCTCCATTCAACTAGCGGGTGAGACGCCTCCGAGCATTGAGGGTGCCTCTATTATTTGGGTTGATGAGGCGCCTCTGAGCATTGGGGGCGCCTCCAATGTTTGGGCACTTGAGGCGCCTTTAGTTGCTCTGGGGCGCCTCCAGTCCTTTCGATTGCCTGGGTGATCTCTAGTCGTCCAAAGTTGAGCTCACCCGAACCCAACTTTGACTTTCTTCTCGAGCAGGCTTCCTCTCCGGCTTCTCGTCCCTCAGACCACATCCTTCTCGTCTCGTGTCCCTCGGACCACGTCCTTCTCGCTCCACCGATGTACTCTTCCGCAGCTTTTCATCCCTCAGATGCACTGAGCCCGTCGACTTGCTTCTCGTCCGCTGTGTCTTTCGCTCGACTTCTTATGTTTCTAAGTTCCTACACACTTAAACACAAAGATCAAAATACGTAGGACCTAACTTAACTCGGTTGATCACATCAAAACTATCTCGGGATACTTACAATCTCTCCCTTTTTGATATGCATCAACCCGAGTTAAAGTTAGGGTAAAAATAACATGAATTTATAAAACTTAATTACATCACAAAATTATTGTAATTAAGTACAAAAAAATTGATAATAAAGTACAAGCAATAGTTTTTGCAATCTCCCCCTTAACTTAACATATATTTCTCCTCCTTTGATCATATCAGAAAAATGGAAAAAAATATTAAATAATAGAGAAAAAATATGGAAAAAAATTAATTGAGGATGTATACACGAGATAGAAATCTGTGTATTTTTACCGTAATTATTTTTAAGAAAATAATTTTTAACAATTACACCCCAAATTTTCCAAAATAAATTTGCAAATTATTTTTAAGTTTAGAAAAATATTGAATTTTTTTTTCAATATTCAGAATTATCAATTTGATTCTATAAAAAAAATTCATGAGAAAAATATTTTTCCTTATAGAGGAAAATATTTTTTTTTACAGAATTAGAGATTTTCTAAGATAATAAATTAAAAATAGGATTTGATGGCGAAAAATCTTGCAAAATTTTCTAAGCATTTAAAATATAACAGTTATTTGCAAAAAAATCAAAATTTTTAAAAATAAGTCTCCAATTTTTTTTTAAATTTTAAATTTTGTTAAAAAATTTATAAAAATTTATGAAATTTTTTCCGATAACAGAAAACATGAAATTCTATCATAAAAAAATATAACATGAAAAATAATCGAACAAAAAGTTTATGAAGACAATTTTGCAAAAATAACTCAAATAATTTATTTTCTAGCATGCATATAAAGACAATCTAATAGGCTAGAACATATTTTGAAACCCAAAATAAATTTCTACCTACTGGATTAATCAAGTATTTTTTAGGAATATCATAATTTGAAGAAAAAAATAATTTGACCACTATAATTTCTAACATACCAATTTAGTCCTCTAGAATATCTAAGAATTTGAACATGAAATAAATTTGAATTTAAGCATGCAACATCTATTTGATCTTTGAGTTTTGTATTTTCAATTTTAAGTTTATCAAATTCTGGTAGTGGACATGTATTTGCTAATTGAATTTTCAAATCAATATTTATCTTTTTCAATTCTAAGTATTTTGTTCTTAATTTGCACAACGATCTAGATAACTGTTTAATATCATCATATAGTTGGTTAGGAGGAATCCGACGTACCTCACTTACCATGTCGGACTCGTAGGTGAATGCTCCTCCTTCACTACTGCTTTCCTTTGAAGTAACTCCCTCTCCATTGATGTTATCCTCTTGGTGGCTAGCCGTTAGTGATAGTCCTACGTACTCGGTCTCGGACTCCATGTGGCTTTAAGATTTTTGAGCCTTGTTTTCTTTGTCGGTTTGCTTTTCTCCTTCCTTTTGTTTCTCAATCTGGGATAGTTGTCCTTTATGTGACCCTCCTCATTATAGTTGTAGTATCTGACTTTCCTTGTCCCCTTTCTTAGTTTCACGACCTGTTTCTCATTAAATTTGTTAGTTTTAAAAAATTTATTGAACTTTCTTACCATGTATGCTTCTTCACTTTCGTCAAGGGATGACTCCGAGTCCAGTTCATTCTTCTTGGCTTGTAGTGTTAGGTTCTGAGTTGACTTGTCTTCTTTTCTTAAACCTGTACATCTTGATTCATGTAATTCTAAAGTTGAAAATAATTCTTCTAATGTACTTACCTCTAATTTTTTTTAAATATAATAGGAATCAACTATCAAACTCCATTCTTGAGTTCTTGGAAAAGCATTTAAGGCATATCTTAGTGACTCTCGATTTGTTACTAATTCACCAAGATTGTTGAGTCCTGTTATTAACTCCTTTAGCTTGGCGTGCAGTTGAGCAACTGTTTCTCCCTTTTCTATTCGGAGGTTGCTTAGCTAGTTTCTGAGGAGATTTCATCTTGCTAGCTTGGCCTCCGATGTACCTTCATGAAGCTCCAAGAACTTCTCCCAGAGTTCTTTTTCCAATTTGTAAGTGTCGATCCGATTGACTTCATGAGGAGGTAGTACGCCTAGCAGATGGAATTTTACCTTCCCGTTGGCTACAAAATTGGTCTGCTGCTTCTTGGTCTAAAGGTACTCTTCTTTGTCTCTTCCGTCCTCATCCTCTGGTACTTCAAAACCGTATTTAATGGTTAGTAGTATATTGAAATCAATTTTGAAAAATACCTCCATTCGCCGCTTCCACAGCGTGAACTCCCCCTCGAACTTTAGCGGATAGATGCTTGATCCGGTCATTCTCTGAGTAGCTTTAGACGATGGTTAGTCCTTCTAAGGCGACCTTGATACCAATTATAGGACCGCTTGGGTCGACTAGAGAGGGTGAATAGCCTGCAATAATAATAAACACTTTCTCTTGCTACAAACTTAGCAAGGACACACACATTAATTGAATAAAGATAAAAACATAAAATCAAA